>PISW01010023.1:0-54062 GCA_004023785.1 Mungos mungo
AGTCGGTTAAGCCTCCGGCTTCGGCTCAGGTCAGATCTCATGTTCGTGGGTTCAAGCCCCATGTCAGGCTCTGTGCTGACAGCTAGCTCAGAGCCTGGAGCCTGCTTCCAGTTCTGTGTCTCCTTCTCTCTCTGCCCCTCCCCCTCTCATGCTCTGTCTCTCTCTGTATCACAAATAAAATAAAACATTAAAAAAAAAAATTAAAAAAAAAAAAAGAAAAAGACCTGTTTAACCTCCCTCAGACTGTTCCTCAAATTTATACAGCCATGAACCTGTTTTGTTGTTGTTGTTGTTGTTGTTCTTAAAATAATGTTCACTTCCAAAGCCACAGGTTTTGATGGTGCATGGAAATGCTGGCTTGATTCAGGAGGAACTGCCTGACCCTGGTGGGGGAGAGCATTTTGATCTCGGCAAGGCAGAATCGCTGCTCTTTCCAAATGCGCCGGGTCCCCCTCCCTGCCCTTGAGTGTTTGCTCACACAGTCTCTTCCCCCTGTGAGTGGATCTGCTCACTTTCTTGATGTTACATGCTGGATTCACTTGTAGTACGGTTGTTTGTCGGGGGATCAGCCCGGGTCTCAGGAAGGTTACTGCACCCTTCAGCCGGCGGCGTCCTGGCCGGGGATTAACCGCGTGCAGGTGAAGGGCTGAGGGTGTCACACGCCTTTATGACAACAGGGAAACTTCCCAGAAGCACTTAACCGTCCTTGCAACCAGGAAGCTCCCTTAAGCCGGCGGCTTTAGGCAGCTTGTCAGAACTAAAAGGAGGGCAATTAGAAAGGCAGTTTTTAATCCATTTTCAGTAGGAGAACAATATTCCTACAGAATTAATGGGCTTCTGTTTCAAATAGTTGTAATTTGAGGATGAGAGAGTGGATTATCCGAAGATGATCCCGAGTCAATTAAGAGCTGAAATACCCACCTGGACCTAGGCTGCTCGCTTTTTTCCCTTTGCTTCACAACGATTTGTATTTATGTTACAGGAAGTACAATGTTTACTTGGCTTTGGAAGTATCATGCCTCTTTCTCGTTCTTCCTCGGATTTTTTTTAACTGCCTGAGAGCAAACCTCTAGCGACTTTTTGACCCTGAGAAAAATGCGTGCGCCCCCTTGTGGTCGGGACCGACACAGGGGCAAGACAGCTCACTAACGGCCTCTCCTGCTCTCTGTACCGGTCCTCAAAGCCCCCCTCAAGTCCTGACCTCTGTGGGGACGTCTCCAGAGAGTCTCCTCTCCCTCCAGGGACCTTGCAGTTAAATAGCTTGTATCGCACAGGTGAACAACTGTTTCCAAATACATCACGTGTGTTAGTCCTGCCTTCCGTCATTGACGGGAAGCTTCTCCAGGGACAGACTTTCCCCTCTTATTTGATTTTTAATTTTTATTTATTTATTTTTATTTTTTTTAATGTTTTATTTATTTTTGATACAGAGAGAGAAAGAGCATGAGAGGGGGAGGGGCAGAGAGAGAGGGAGACAGAAAACCGGAAGCAGGCTCCAGGCTCTGAGTGAGCTGTCAGCACAGAGCCTGACGCGGGGCTCGAACCCACGAACGTGAGATCTGACCTGAGCCGAAGTCGGAGGCTTAACCGACTGAGCCACCCAGGTGCCCCTTATTTGATTTTTTAAAAACTGCACAAATCAGGGGCGCCTGGGTGGCTCGACGGTTAAGCATTTGACTTCAGCTCAGGTCATGATCTCATGGTTTGTGAGTTCGAGCCCCGCGTGGGGCTCTGTGCTGACAGCTAGCTCAGAGCCTGGAGCCTGCTTTGGATTCTGTGTCTCCCTCTCTCTCTCTGCCCCTGTTCACACTCTCTCTCTGTCTCAAAAATAACTAAATATTAAAAAAGTTTTTGATTATTTACCTTGTTGATATTTTATCCCTTTTACCCACAAAATAATAACGTGCAGCGAGGTACCTTACTATGTAAACTTCAAAAGTTTGGTGGCGTTATCAACACCATGTTCTCCTGAAACAAGGAGTCTCAGAATGATTTTGTGGGCTGGTACTTCCCAAGTAAATCATATAAATCAGCTAGCCTGTAGTTTCCCTCTCTCTCTCCCCCCACAGCTTGTTGCTACGTGTGATTTTTAAACAGACTCTCGCAGCCACATCTCTGGGTGTCGCTAAGCTGGCTTCCTTCCTGTTGGCACAAAAGGCCCCCAAGTGACTTCCAGGCCTTCTCTGCTCTCTTCCTATTTACGGATAACTTCTGAACGCACAGCCCAGCGTTAACAGGAATACAGAAGATATTTCAAATAATGGGATTTTCAGGTACATGCTTCGGGGATAATGGCCCCAGATACGCCCCTGGGAACAAATTAACTGCACAGGTTTGCATCCGAGATTTGGATTTCCTGCTGAATTTGCTTCGAAAGAGCAAATACGTGTGGAATGAAGCTGCTTTTGTAGGTTTTCTCTTCCCACACGCCTCCCTCCTGCCTTAAACACCTGGACTGACTCCGTGAAAGCACAAATGGATGTAGTTCACTTCAGGGCACTTCCGAAACGCGAGCTTGTCCTGTGATGATGTGGAATTCATCACCTCCGGGCCAGCAAACGAGTTGGGGGGTGGGGCGCAGTTACAGCCTCTGCCCGTCTTCCCTCTTCTCTTCCTGTCGTGGGCTTGTCAGAAGGGTCTGTGCCGTCCTCTGATTTTTCTCTGCTTCGAGCCCCATGTGACCACAGGAGCGTCATCGGCGGCGGCGTTGAACCCCCGGCTCTGTTCTCTGGTCGCAAAGGCGGGTCTCGGTGACCGCGGACACACAGACGACAGGAGGCAGCGGTCGGAATCAACACGCCGGTGAATCTCTGCAGGGCCTTTCTCTTCCCCCTTCTCTCTGCGCCCAACCTGGAGGCTCTTCGTGCCAAGCCCGTCGGTGGGTCTGGCGCTACCCGCTAGCGAAGGCCCCTCCGTGCTCCAGGGAGGAAATCCCACTCTCGGACGTGCGTGGTGTGGTAGGGACTCTCGGAAGACGTCTGCAGCAGGAACCCCCTTAACGGGCCCTGAAACGCTCTGCTCCCCGACGGCACAACTCAAAACATCAGTGGGGGGCGGGGGGCGTCTGGGTGGCTCAGTCGGTTAAGGTCTGACTTCGGCTCAAGTCATGCTCTCGTGGTTCGTGAGTTCGAGCGTCACATCAGGTGTCTGCTGTCAGCACAGAACCTGCATCGGATTCTCTGTCCCCCCCCCCCCCCCCCCCCCCCCCCGCCTCCCGTCTCTCCTCTCTTCCCCTCCCCCGCCCATGCTCTCTTTAAAAAAAACATTTAAAAATACAATATTAAAAAGAATCAATGCTCAGATTGGGAAGATTTAGGGGCAGGATGGAGGTGGGTGTAGCTTATGCATTCGCCCCTAAATTACCGTCTGGCATTGACAGCAAGTGCATTGTCATCCGTAGCCACCGGGGATTGAACGGTAGGCTCCCAGAAGGTGTTGAGGTGCTGACTTTACGTGTCTGTGAATGTGACCTTGTTTGGAAACGGCATCTGTGCAGATGATGGGCTGAAGGCGCGCTCGTCAGGGTGGCCCGGCTTCTTCTGCAGAGAGGACATTGGGACCCAGAGGCAGGCGTCCCTGCCTGGAGAGTGTCACACAGAGCGAAGCTGGAGGTCGGCGGGATGCTTTTACAACCCAAGAAGCCGCCAGGATCGCCAGGAAGCCACCAGAAGCTGGCCGAGAGGCGAGGGCCGGGTTCTGCCCCCCAGGCCTCCGAAGGAACCCACCCGCCTCCCTGTGAACTCAGACTTCCGGCCTCCGGAACTTGCAGATGTTAGAGCCGTCCTCGGCCACCGGTCTGTGGCCCTCTGAAACCCATAGAGGGATTTTTTCGGGAAGCAGCAAAGATGGCCCTTTGTAAAGCCCGTCAGAGTGCGTGGCCAGTCAGAACCGAGCACCACGGACCACTGCCTTACACCCCAGAATATCACTTTCTCCCAGTTCTGAGGAAGTCCAAGATCAGGGGCCACAGGCTGGTTTCCTCTGAGGTCTGTGTCCTGGGCTCAGACGCTCTGCTGCCTCTTTACTTGGACATCCCTCTCTGTGGGTGTCCCGAGTGTCCCCTCCTCTTCTTACAGGAACACCCGTCATCACTAAATGGGGCTCACTCTGATGGCCTCACCTGCACGCATCACCCCCGACATGACTATTCTTTCCCAGTACAGTCACATTCTGAGGCCCCGGGGGTTGTGGGGATCCTCGTCAGCTGATGACACTGAGGAAAGGGGCTGCCTGACGCGGCCGGGAGGGGACGACCAGGGCGTCTGAGAACAGAGGACACAGGCTGGTCAGACCTTCCTGAGGACCGAGGCCTCAGACCTCACGCGTACCGTTGGCTGGGTCAATAGCCAGGACCCAGGTTCCCTGTCTGATGACAGCCTCATATGAACAGGCCTGGATTCGCTCAGGCTTCTTGTTCTTTCTGGGCCTGGCACAGCAGCTCTGGACAGGCGGTGGATGCCCACAGCCTCGGGATGGCCTGCTGACATCACCCCAGGCTGAGCCAAGGTGCTCAGAGCCCTGGGCTTCCCGCTCTGCTCCCTCCCAAGGCTCAAGGTCATTACCTGGGCAGAAGCAGGGAGGAGAGTGTCGGTTTGGGTCCAGTGCCGGCTCTGTCCCATCCTTCCTGCTGAGGGAGCCTGAAGACCCCAACGGGGAGAAGGAGGAGAGAAGGAGGGAGAAAGAAAGGGAAAGAGAACCAGAGAGAGTGAGGGAAGTCTCCAAGGCCTTCTAGGCACTGGGCTTGGCTGGCGCTGATCTGGAGCCGGTGCCGGCCGTGCAACGGGACCTGGACATGTCTCTTCTTGGCGACTTCACAGAACAGACTGAGCACATGCTTGAAGTGCTAACTAGGTCTCTGGCCATCGAGGTGGCCGTTCAAGAGGGCTCAGAGAGAGGTGTCTGGGGTTTGCGCAAACGCGCGATGGCTGGGCCAGAGGGAAAGGAAGCGTGTAAGCAGCGGCCCCTGCCTGCCCACCTTGTCGACCTCTCCCCTGCTCCTCTGTTTGATTTGGGACCTATAATAGGATAATGGAAACTAAAAGCGTGTTTCAAAAAAATTCTGCTAAGATCTAAACAGTAGCAGCCATAATATATTATGCCAGGGCGCAAAAGCTATGTCAAGAGAAAGGGGAAATGATGTATTTTTAAAGACCTCTTATTTGGTTCTAACTTAAAAGCAACAGTGTAAATTTCTTTCAAGTAATGTTGCCTTAATTATTCATTTTCCTTGGCACTGGTTAAAGAGCCGAGTAATGACTTCTGTCTCTTTATATTTAGTCTATTATTGTTTGAAAAAGGCCAGAGGAAGGCCAGAGCTGTGCAAAAATGATATTTGCTTCTTTTCTTTTCTTTATTACCACCAGCCAACGTGAAGGGTAATATAATCACCGGCAGCTGAGAGACAATGACATTTTTATAGACCTTCTGGAAACACTGGAGTGTGAAAGAGCCTGACAGGTATTTGGCTTTCCAGGCTGTTCCTTCGACTGCGTTTCCCATCAGACCCACTGCTGGGCGGGCAGCTCGAGGCGAGCCCCAGCTCCCCCTCCGGAGATGGCTTTCGGGGCCTGACCAGCAGCGGTCTGTTTAGATTTGGTGATTTTAGAGATGGGAACCAAGGACACGCGCCTGCAGGACCCCCGTTCACACAGTCCCGTGGTCGTTCATCCAACTTCCACTTGGATTCTCATATTCCTTGCGGACTTCAAAAGCTGGAGAACATTACCATCGCCCTGGACGTCGACGGCTCATTGTAATTTGGAACACTTTCTTGTGAAATGCAGTCTCTCTGTGGGGTCCTCCGAAACCCAGTCTGTATGCGCGGGAAGCCATGTTGCTGGCTCTTTACTAAGGAGGGAATCGTGGGAGGACCCCCCCGCCTCTATGGGCTCTTTCCAGGCTGTGCGATCTGAGGTCCAGGCGGACGCCCAGGCATGCAGAACTCCTCAGCTAGGACCGAAAGACAAGGATCAGATGTGCACCGGGAAATGGCGCAGTTCACATGTAGGCCAACGGGCCTCTGCGCTCATTTCTTTTTTGCCCCTTTGAACTGTGCAGTTGTAAGGCTGTTCCTTCAAACTTCAGAGACACCAGACATTTTCTTCTGCTGTTCCTGGAGGGGTGTCGGGTCTTATAGTCTTGTGTGAATTATTGAAGATGTCTTGCTTTGTGCTTGTGATGACAGAACATGAGAGGCTAAAAGTCGGTGGGTGAAGCCGGTAATATACATGAGCGAAAAGGAGGACCACAGGCTCTCATGGGGGCACCCAGGTGGCTCAGTCGGTCACGCATCTGACTCCTGGTTTTGGCTCAGGTCATGATCTGGTGGTCCGTGGGTTTGAGCCCCGTGTTGGACTCTATGCTGACAGCATGGAGCCTGCTTTGGATTCTGTCTCCCTGTCTCTCTGCCCCTCCCCTAACCTCTTTCTCTCTCTCAAAAATAAATAAACATTTGAAAAAGGAATTTAGGCTTACACAAAGGTGGCCCATTTACTGAAGGGATTTTTTTGTGTTGTTCTCTCTCCTTAGCCATCGGTTGGATTCTCTGGGAATTCGAAGTTGGGAATCTCCTCTACCTTTGGCTAAATAAATCCCTCTTTGGGATTCTCTGCGGAATGAGAAAGCATGCTTCTTTCTTTTGTCATAGGTATTTGGGAAAGAATTTCCCGCCTACTTCCTTTCCTAATAGCGATGGTTCCTCTTGGAGCCCGACATGGAAGACATGGAAATCTCATCTGAATGGAAGCTGACCTCTACTGGACATGTACAGCCGGGCAAGGTCAGCCCTGGGCCAGGTCGGCTGCTCTCAGGGCCACGAGTCATAAGGTCAAGCGAAACGTTCAGGTGCCCTCTGAGTGAGCCAGTCAACCTCCCAGAATCAGGATGAATCTGGGGGAGGGGAGGGAAACACAAGGGGCTGCCATTGCTACTGAACTCAGAGACTGAATCGCTTCACTCTGTGCTGGAGTCTTAGCTTTATAGCCCCTTTCTTTTCTTTTCTTTTCTTTTCTTTTCTTTTCTTTTCTTTTCTTTTAGTAAGTTTTATCCAGTGTGAGCGGAGGAGGGGCAGAGAGAGAGAGGGAGACAGAGACTCGGAAGCAGGCTCTGGGCTCTGAGCCATCAGCACAGACCCCAACGTGGGGCTGAAACTCACAAACCATGAGATCATGACCTCAGCTAACGTCAGTCGCTTAACCGACTGAGCCACCCAGGGGCCCCAGCCCCGTTCTGTTCTAAGGTAGCCATGAGAGCTAAAGCATGTATTTCCTTTATTCATTCAACAAACATGGATGAAACCCTGCTGTGGGCCAGACGCTGGCCAAGAACCTGGTCAAGATGCTGTGTGTGTTTTTTTTTAATCTAATCTATTCTTACTTTAATACTTGTCACTTTTGATACATTTTCCTGGACGGTCTCAGGCTCTTTCCTGTCGAGCCAGTTTCTCCTGGCTGCGTCCTGGGATTACGGCATACTTTTTCAACGCCATGCATGGTCAGCAAATAGGTGGTTGCAAAGCTATTGGAGTCCGACAGCTTGTGACAAGTCCTGTTGACTGCTGCACATCTACAGGAAATTCTACCCAGCCAGCAACTCCCTGGGGTGTTTGCTTGGTGACAGTTTGGTAATGATTCCCATTGAAAAGGACGCTCAACAAAGGGCTTTGTTCCCAATGTAGAAAGCTGTGTAGGTCAGCAAATATTGCAAAAAGCGGTGAGAAACAAGTACGGCCCATGTCAGAGATTCACCCTGGCTTCATCCCCTCCCCAACAGCATATTCAAATATGCGTGGAATTTTAAAGCAAAATAATCCTTTTTGGTCACTAAGTTCCTCAAGCGTGGAAGCTTTACAAAGCAAGGAAGATATTTCCAACAACACTATGTCCTCAGGACCCAAAACAGTGGCGGCGCAATGCATGTATCTTGACTTAATGTAAGTAGCCTGTATCACTAGGGAAGTCAATTGGCAAAAATCAGTTAATTCCCAGATGGCTGACACTTGCACGTAAATGCTGAGTTTTGACTTGAACCTTATTTTTACTTTTTAAATCAGTTTCATTGAGGTATAATTTACATGCAGTAATTTGCACCGTTTCAGTGTGGAGTCTGATGCATTGGCAAACGTATCCATGCATGTAACCCCCATCCTAGTCATGATACAGACCACCTCGGCCACGCCCAAGATTCCTTGGTGCCTCTTGACAGTCAGAACTCCCCCCATGATCATTTTTGATGGGACGTTGTCCCAAACACGCTCCGTCCGCTTCATTCAATGATACTGAACGTGCTGCTGTTGACTGCCCCCAGGCTTCAGGATGGATATCAGGTATTGTGGTAGCTCTAAAAGTGGGTGAAGTGGGGCACCTGGGTGGCTCAGTCGGGTGGGCAACTGACTCTTGATTTAAGCTCAGGTCATGATCTCACGGTCTGTGAGTTCGAGCCCCGCGTCGGGCTCTGTGCTGACAGCTCAGAGCCTGGAGCCTGCTTCGGATTCTGTGTCTTGGTCTCTTCCTGCCCCTCCCCCACTTGCTCACACTGGTGCTTGGTCTCTCTCTCTCTCTCTCTCAAAAATAAGGATTTAAAAAAATAAATAAATAAGTAAAAGTGGGTGAAGAGATAAAAATGTTGCCTCTTTCCTAAGTGAGCTACGCCTCTTGTACTTGGAGGTTTTGTTTACTTTTGAAACAATTTTATATCTCTTCTCTAATCGATACTGTTACTTTTATCCCATGTGTCCTTTTCTTGTTTTTATTATTTTTTTAATTTTTTAAAGGTTTGTTTATTTTTGAGAGAGAGAGACACACACACACACAGAGACAGAGCGTAAGGGAGAGGCAGAGAGGGAGACACAGAATCTGAAGCAGCTCCGGGCTCCGAGCTGTCAGCACAGAGCCCACCGCAGGGCTTGAACTCACGATCTGTGAGGTCATGAGCTGGGCTAAAGTCCTATGTTTAAACGACTGAGCCACCCAGGGGCCCCATCGTTTTCTTGCCTTTAAATCAGTCTTCTTGTTTCTAGCAGCATGCCTGAGCATTTCCTTATTGGCCTCTTCAAATCTGTGATGGGTTATAAAACTTGATAATCAATATTATTAGAATTGCTTAAAACAGAAGCAAATAGGGCGTCCCAACAAATGCATTGGTCCGGATGTAGAGCCTGGACTTGGTGTGATGTCTCTGTTCAAATGCCGTTTTACCTTCCCTGCTCTCAGCGTTGGCTATCTGAAGCCCGACATCCTCAGTCCCACTTTGACCCACGAGAGGAAGCAAAAGGCTGTCTCCTTGACAGTCTTAGCGGAACCTGAGCGCTAGGCTGGACAACCATTTCCTCCTTCCCACGGCTGAAGGACAGAGATTTCATTCATGCCGTGTTTAGAATGTGGACATTTTTAGTTAAATCATATCAGTATTTTCTTTAAGAATTTTGAAACAACTGGGGCCCCTGGGGGGCTCAGCTGGTTAAGTGTCTGACTCTCGGTTTCAGCGCGGGTTAGGTTCTTGAGTTCGACCCCCGCATGGGACTCTGCTGACAGCTCGGAGCCTGAAACCTGCTTCCGATTTTGTGCGTTCCTCTCTCCCTGCCCCTCCTCTGCTCTCTCTTTCTCGCAAAGTAAATAAATATACTTAAAAAATTAAAAAGAATTTTGAGACAATTATTTTATAGCAACTTTTCTGGCTCAACCACCTGCTGTTTTTTTTTTTTTTTTTAATGCACTAACCCTTCAGGTCTCCTCGGGTGTCTTATTAAGAGCAGGTCCCTCCTCTTGGCTCCCACTCTGAGCCTGCCCTCCTTTGTGCCTCTCTGGTGCTCCACTGACAGCTGAATAATTAGACAGTTATTAGAATAATAGAATAATTAGAATGATAATAACTAGAATAATAAAATAACAATAAAAACAATTAGAAAAGATGAAAATAGAAAACCTGAATATGATGGGGAAAAAGTACATTTTTTAAGGTTACTTCTAACAGATAAGTTGATCCGATTTTAGAAAGTTTCAGACGCTTTATCCAGAAGTGAATTATATGGCTTTTGTCTGAGAGGCAATGTAAAGGTGAATGTCTTTCCAACAGTTTGTGTAATTTTCCTGAAAAAAAAAAAAAAGAAGAAAACAGTAAGTCCTTTGGAATGGATACTTTTTTAAAAGTTTATTTATTTGTTTTTTAAAAGTTTTTAATGTTTGTTTATTTTTGAGAAACAGAGACAGAGCCGAGTGGGGGAGGTGCAGGGAGAGAGGGAGACACAGACTCAGAAGCAGGCTCCAGGCTCCGGGCTGTCAGCACAGAGCCTGATGTGGGGCTCGAACCCACGAATTGTGAGATCATGACCCGAGCGGTAGTCGGAATCTCAGCAGACTGAGTCCCTGGGCGCCCCTGGAATGGATCATTTTTGGATGGTTTCTTATTTTGTGGCTGGCAACCCCCCCCCCACGCCTTCCCCTGGGGCCAGCCTCAGTGCTTCCTCCTTCTGTGTCCTTCAGGGCATTCACTTTATTAATCTACTCATTTGCCTACTAATTAGCGCATCTTCCTCACTAGGATGTAAGGTCTACAGACAAGGCATTTTGTCTGTCTTGTTTGCTAATGCATTTTCAACTCTCAGGAAGGGCCTGGCACCCAAGGAACACTCAACAGATATCCGTTGAATAATCCAGTGGACATTTCGGCAGTTTCTCTTATTTCTTAAAAAAAAAAAATTCATAACACTAAAAATCTGGCCACAAAAGTAACACTTTTTTTTTTTAAATTTTAGAGAGAGAGAGCACGAGCATATGTGTGTGTGAGCAGGGGAGGGACAGAAGGAGAAAGAGAATTTCAAGCAGGCTCCACGCTCAGAACAGAGCTTGACACGGGGCTGGATCTCCTGACCCCGAGATCATGACTGAGCCGAAATCAAGAATCAGAGGCTCAACCAACTGAGACACCCAAGAGTCCCCAAAGTAACACATTTTTAAAATGAAAGATAATTAGACTGTACAGAAATCAAAAGAAAAGTAAAAACTGACCCCAATTTCACTGTGTGGACACAGAAACATACACATTTTGACATCGAATTTTTCAGAAGTTTTACAAAGCCTTCATTGATTTATGTAGCAGAGACACCGTGGGGTTGCATATTATATGTGTTATTAAGAGATTTCCAATGTCCCCTCGGCCTGGGCAAATCAATTTTTATTTATCTTTTAATATTTTTTTTAAATGTTTATTTATTCTTGAGGGAGAGAGGGAGAGAGAGAGAAACAAAGTGTGAGACGGGGAAGGGCAGAGAGAGAGGGAGACACAGAATCTGAACAGGCTCCAGACTCTGAGCTGTCAGCACAGAGCCCAAGGTGGACCCCAAACTCACCAATGGCCAGACCATGACCTGCATTGAAGTCAGATGCTCAGCCAACTGAGCCATCCAGGTGCCCAATTTTTATTTAATTTTTAATATTTCTTTTTTTTAATGTTTTATTTAGTTTTGATACAGAGAGACAGCATGAGAGGGGGAGGGGTAGAGAGAGAGGGAGACACAGAATCAGAAGCAGGCTCCAGGCTCTGAGCTGTCAGCACAGTGCCCTAAGCGGGGCTCGAACCCACGAACGTTAGATCACGACCTGAGCCGAAGTCGGACGTTTAACTGACTGAGCCACCCAGGCGCCCCTAATTTTTAATATTTCTTAAAAATTCTGAAAATGAAAGCCTTTCTCAGATTAATACAAGCTGTTCTGATTCCATACATTTGCAAAAACTTAGAAGTTGCACAGAGTAGAGAACCGCCAGGCCCAGAGTCTTCCAGAGTCTTTGGTTAGGTCCCCAAGGAGACTCTGAGACAAGAGATTCAAAAGCAAGTTTACATTGGAGGTGATACCGAGAAGCACCACTAGGGGGCGGAGGGAGTTGGGCCCCACAGGAAAGGACACGGAGCCAGTACAGGTGTGTTAAGGAGCAGGCTCCTCCCACGGACAACTGGGGATCTCTGCAAAAGGATGCAGAGTACACTTGACCCCTGACAGATGAGGAAGCTCTGGCTTCTCTCACTAATGCCCATGGCCACGAGTGACTGGTTGAGGGCTGCTTCTGGCCCTCGGAGCCTGTGCACAAGCTGAGAACATTCTTGCAGCCCGAGAAAGCCAGATGTTGCAAGAACTTGCAGTAAGAACCCATCAGGCTGACTCAGAAAGGAGACGCTACACCTACCACATAGTTCTCCTCCCCCAATTCTACCAGGCAGGAGGGTAGTTAAAGCTGACTTGTCTGTTAGGTGGGTGCCATTTTGATTTCCCTTGACCCTGTGCCCTTGCTTATAGGCTGGTTGAATGCAAGAGCTAATTGCTAGCTCAGAACCCAAGTTGGACTCACCATGCTCCTCAGGTGTGTGGACAGAGAGCTGGGTATCTACAGTAATCGCCATGATAAGGAGACCTTCATTCTGGAGGTGGAGGTCTCTAACTTCATTCAGTCTGGGGCAGATTCATCTCTCTTCCCTTTTCAACCCCAGACGTCGCCATGTCTGTTGTGGAGATCTGGAAGTACCTCAAACTCTCTAAACACCTCGTAGGACCCCATGCTGTCAATGGGAGCTCTCCCACAGCAGACCTGCCCTTAGGGGGTCCATTCTCTGGTTTCCTCTTGGAGGCAAAAGTCTAGCTGCTAATGCCAACCTCCCTGTTGAGGGTGGAGGGGAAGAGCAATAGGAGAGTCCTGATTATTACAGCTTTTGAAAGTGGATTTTGCAAGTAAACTGTCCCATGACTTCCCGGGGAAGTCTTCTTGTTATATTTATTATGTTGGGAAAACCTGGTATTTTGGAGTTCTTCATCAGTTGTTATGCTTTACTTTTACTAAGAAGTTACCGTTTCTATTCTGTTATTGATACACTGTCTTGTTTTTCAGGGGCTCACAGCTATTATGATATCAAATATATATATATAGATCTCCCTCCACTTACATTGGGGTTACATCCAGATAAACCCATTATAAGTTGAAAAATATCATCACTGAAAGTGAATTTAACACACCCAATCTCCTGAATATCATAGCTCAGCCTAGACTAGCTTCAATATGCTCAGAATATTTACATTAGCTTCCTGTTGGGCAAAATCATCTAACATAAAACCCATTTTATTTTTATTATCTTTTTTTTTCTTAAGTAGGCTTCACACCCAGTACAGAGCCCAATGCAGGGTGTGCTCTCTCTCTCTCTCAAAAATTTAAAAAAATATATTTAAAAAGCATATAAATTTGATAATAGCTCTTGTTCTGTATTTCACATATTCCCAAGAGTGCTGGAAAAAGTAAATCCTAATTTATATTCTATGTACTAATTGCTTCAGAGGCTGATGTAACATCGACCTGACATGGGTGTTCCCTTATTTTGGTTTGACTATTTTAAAAAACAGATTGTTCCATTTTATGTGACACACACACACACACACACACACACACACACAAAACACAGGAATTGAAACAAAATGAGTCCAAGGATTTTTGTTGATGGATTGATGTACACCTATGTATAAAACGTTTGAAGTAGTTCTTTGCCACCTTGATCCTGGGAGATCATGATTCTTCTCGGCAGACTCTCAAAATGTGTTCCTGGAACAAATACTCCAATATGTTCTTAAGTCTGCAATAGTCAAAAGTAACTCTTTAATTCAAATCCTAAATATTTGGCCTGTTTCTCGGTAGCAAAACTGTCCACACTTCCCTTCCCTTCAAGTCGTCAATGCGAGAGGATCACAACAGCATAAAACGCTGACAACAGAGCCCTTACAGGTTTTTTTGCTCTGCTGCTCAGTTTTTTCAGTGGAAACACTTAGACTGTCAAAAATAATTACTGTAACGTTGTCATCTGATATGGAAAGTCTGACAAATACCATTTTCTGATTTAGATGCAGTAATTTACGAGGCACCAGGATCAGAAAGGAATTTCTGTCAGTTCTAATCTTGGCATCATCTCTGCTTCCTCCCACCCCCCAACTGGTTTAGTTAAGATTAATCCCATCTCTTCCTGCAAAATCCGACTCGAAGCTCACCTTCCTGCGGGCAGTCTAGCCTGAGAAACTCTTCCCCATTTCAATCTCTCTACTGACTTAAATAGCCCTCTGTTAACATTTATGCTGTACATTTGTGTTATGTCAATGGAAAAACCATTAAAGTTTTTAGGAAGGAAGATGTAGGGTCTGATTTACATTTCAGAAATATTGTTCTTGCTGTAGGATAAGGGATACATTGAAGGGGAATAAGGTTTGACAATAAACTGGGGTGTTTCAAGGAGGAGATATCAGAGTGGTGGTTTGGAAGATGATGAAGACAATTGACAATGATTTAGTCTACGGCAATGACAAGGTTTCAGCCTGTGACGTGGGGAAGATAGGTGACATTAACCCAGATGGGCTATAAGAGAAGAGCAGACCTTTAGGGGATGTCCGCATCGAGGGTAGAGACACCTGATGAGTTCTATTTGAAGAGGTCCGAAGAGAGAGGACATCTACATGAGACGTTCCATAGACATCCATAGTTTGGAAATTTCCATGTCAAGTTTGTGAGAGCAGATAGAACTGGAAACATAAGTGTAGTAAATGTGTGTGTGTGTGTGTGTGTGTGTGTGGTTGTGTGTATGTGGGGATTGACAAATCTGTGGGAATCCATGAGGCCACAAGAAAAGTGCGTTAAGTACAAATTAAAAAGGACAGTGGGAATTCTCACATGTAGAGGCTTGTGGATAAGGAAAGAAGAACATTGAGAAGAAGACCTCAGACAAGGAGGAGGAGAAGGTAGAGCCTTATCTTAGAAATAGTGTTATATTGAATTTATTCATTCAATTAGATTTAACAGACATTTATTGACCTACCAGAAAGATATACTGCCGGGCTCTAGCAACACAAAAGTGGTTCTTGCTCTTAATGAACTTCAACGGGAGGTAGAGAGATGGATATGTATCAGGAGGAGTCACATGGAATGGCAACATTCCACCATTTTTGACCCACAAAAACTGCAATTTCAGGCAGACCAACCTAATCTAATTAGGTAAATGCAATTACAGTCTTCACAGAGTTTTTAACAATGTCATTTCTGTGCACGCAGAGAAAGGACTTGGATTGAAGTGTCCCAGAGGACTGGACATATACATGTTTTCCTGAATGATTTTCTAAAAAAATTGCTTAGACCTTAGAACCTCGTGAAATGTCATCTTTAACCTATGACTGACTTGCCTTCTTGCTGCAAAGCAGCTACCAATCCTTACTTTTTGCTTATGTCAAGAGACAAGTGCAAGTTTTAGTTTCTCTGTTAGCGATCCAACAAGCACCCTGAGATCAACCCGTCATCCTGACCAGACCTCCGGGTGCCATGCTCGCCCTCAGTTGCAGTTGGGGAATTCCACGTGTTGATGACTCTCAGGCCTGGAATATTGCCCATCCACAAACTGGAAGAGTAACCAAATCCACACACGTGTGTAGCTGCCATCCAGTGAGGGGACGGGAGAGATAGAGATTGGGAAAGCGACAAGGCATGTCACCTCAGAGCTTAAAGAGCAGGGTGACCATGGTAGTGTAGAAAGATGACTTTGCAGCATTGTAGATGTGACTGTCAGAGGCGTGCACTAGTGGAGACAGAGCAGTCCAAAGGTGACTGAAGGAATCCCAGCAAGAAAAGATGAAGGCCTGGGTGACAGTGGGGGGTCACGTGAGTCAAGAGAAGGCAGGGTGATGCAACTTACGGTAAGATGGAGCTAGTAGGACTTGGGAACTACCTTGACGAGGAGGGTGAGGGGGACAAAATCAGGGGAAGAACGACTTGCATTTCTTGCCTGATAGATAGTAGAGATGGTGGTGCTGTCACTGAATAAGGAAGTGAAAGGGGAAGGCATTTAAGTTTTGGTGGAAAGATAACTATGTATTTTTTTCCTTTGGACCCCCCCCCGACCCAGCCTTTAGCTGAGATGACTTAGGAATATAAAAATGGAGCCTGTCATCATAATATGGGTGAATGTCTTTGGACCTGGAAGAGGCTGGAAATGCAGACTCAGGGTTGACAGTGCAGGGTTGAATACATGAGGGTGGCCAAGGTCTTCCGGGATAGGGCTGGGGTGGATTGACAATGAAGGCATGGGGTGGGGGCTCCAGAGGGGGTTCTGGGGAGAAGGGCTTCAGTTCCCAGCCCTGCCATGAAGGAGCTCTGTGATTTGGGGCCACTCCTTTCAACCATTGTTTCCTTAAATGAAATGGGGATAATAGTAACAGTCTCACGGGCTGCTTTTGTTGATACCTGAGGAAGAGTATATGCAAAGTTTTCCCGGTACCCAATCCAAAGGAGGCATTTGTAGAAATTCTATATCCTGCTTAAGATACGTGTTTATTTCCCCTTAACTTAAAGTGGCATAATTTAGAATAAAGACAGCAATCAGCTGAGGAAGTAAGTCATAGTTTGTTCTTCTGATACTCATGGTCATAGTTGAGCAGACCCTGACCTTGGGAAAAAGTTCACCGGACAAAGCCACGGTCCAGCTTTGTGACCTTGGGCAAGGCTCTCTAAGACTCGGTTCTCTTCTGTGAAAGCACCTTCCTAACCCATGTTCCATGTGGATGTTGTGATACATGCATGAGGACACAGGGAAAATCCTTAGCAGAGGTCCTGGCACATGATGAGCAGGTAATGATTTTAAAGGAGCAAGACTCAGAGGGATTAGTGTCCCAGGAGCTGAGGGAGAGAGAAGAGCATCAAACTCTGGCACTTAGTTTATGGAATGAGGTCAAGGAACCTCACTGGACTTGGCAATGAGGAGGGACAGTTGACCTGGGAAGATGTGGTCTTGAAATTTGGATGGGGGTGGAAACGGGCTGCAGGTGGGCGGCAGGAGCTAAAAGACCATGAAGCCATGGAGCCAGCATGACCTTCAAGTATGAAGAGAAGGAAAGGGAGGAAGAGGGTCATAGCTAGAGGGTCTGTAGGGTCATACATTTTTGTTACTTGGTTGGTTTTGGTTTAGTTTGAACACAGAAGTAGGCCCATTTCTGGATCTCTTTGGGTGTTTCCAAGATATCTTTTTAACTCAGATATTATAAAGGATTATAGAAAATACTGCTCATCCATTACTCGGGATGAAGGCCTTTTCTTTCTGCAGATTTAAATAAGACAGGCTTGTTTGGATATAAAGACTATCCTTTTAATCAAGATAAATGGTTTGAAACTCTTAGAAATACTTTTTCTCCCCCCCCTTGAAATCACAGTCTGCTTAAGATCAGCCTAATCGGACGAGACAAGGAAATTGCACTGTACTTGGAAACACAAGCAAGGAGATAAAGACCCTGTGTGCTTTTCATTCTCTTAGCAAGCGTTCAGTTCTGGTCTGGGTGCAAATCTCTAGCAGAGGCATCGCTAGTTAAAATGCACACACAGGTACAGTGTATATCAAGGCAGACTTAGAACTCTACAGCCCACACGTCAATTTTCTTTTTTTTCTTTAATATTTTATTTATTTTTGAGACAGAGAAAGACAGAGTATGAGTGGGGAGGGGCAGAGAGAGAGGGAGACACAGAATGTGAAGCAGTCTCCAGGCTCTAAGAAGTCAGCACAGAGCCTGATGCGCGGCTCAAACCCACAAACATGAAATCATGACCTGAGCCGAAGTTGGAGGCGTAACCGACTGAGCCACCCAGGCGCCCCCACACGTCAATTTTCCAGTGAGGAAACTGAGGCCACATCCTCTCTCCCCCGTTCCCCATCATGCCATTAGTCAGTAAGAGATGGGACCCAGTATGCAGGTCTCTTGTGTCTCCATTCAGGTAACTGACATCTCTATTTCTCACAAGCTCTCTATGAACCCAGAATTCCGTGTTTCCTTCTCTTCCCCGTACATCCATAGCATGCTATACAGACATCTGTTATTAGAATATATTTACTGTATATTATTATGATATGATCTCTCTTATGAGAACCTGAAAGGTAAGGGCAATCTTTGATTTGTTGGTGGTGTTAATGATGTATGTCTCTGCTGCCTTGCACTGGCCTGGGAGAGTCCACTGTATCCATGGATGAATGAATGGATAAACAAAGGATCAATCTGATTTACAATAATTTTTCCCTACACAGATTCATGGGATGACATCCAGGCCTTCATACTCGGATACTTTCTGTACACTCACAATCCAAACAGACCTGTTCCAGACCCCTCCCTCCAAAAGGATTTCCATTACTTCAGCCTGTTCAGAGTCTCTCATTACAGATGTGGTGGGATGTATGCACTTGTAGACTAGAAGGGAAACTTCTCTTGAACATGAGATTATTTTCACGGATCTCAAAGGATCTGGGATGTCTCCATAATGTATTTTACCTTGGGTGTCATTTGTGGCTTTACTTTTTTTTTTCTGCCAGAAGTTCTGATTTCAAAAGACCACCCCAAATTAAAAGTAGGACATCCTAATTTAGTTCATAATTCAACAGATAAATCATGGGGGACACCCACACTGTCTGTAGGTAATCAGACTCAGCAGTCCTCTTGGCAGATCCCTGGCTACCTGTTGGCTCTACTGAGAATATCATCTCAAATTGGTTCTCCCAGAATCGAAGACAGTGATGGCTTAGAATCCCACAATTTGACCCCTTGGAGTCCTTCCATTGTTCAAATTAGAAGAAGTTGAGCTTTCCCCCAAATAAATAGAATAAACATGGTCAGTATTTTCCCAAACATCATTGATAGTTCCATTATCTCAACGCCTTGCCACTCCTCAGTCTCTTGCAATTATTTTCACCCCCACCACTACTTACCTCCATGAGGTTTACCCAACTCCTTTACTGTAACCTGCAGTCCTGTTTCTTCCCCATGTTGAATAACTAAAGATGAGTTTCACACTAAAAAACCAGAAACAAGTTAAGAAAGTAACTCTTTTTTTTTAAAGATTTATTTTCTTTTTTTTTTAATGTTTTATTTATTTTTGATACAGAGAGAGACAGAGCATGAGAGGGGGAGGAGCAAAGAGAGAAGGAGACACAGAACCAGAAGCAGGCTCCAGGCTCTGAGCTGTCAGCACAGAGCCCGACGCAGGGCTCGAACCCACAAACATGAGATCTGACCTGAGCCGAAGTTGGAGGCTTAACCAACTGAGCCACCCAGGCACCCTAGAAAGTAACTCTTAAGTCAAAAAGGCATTGGGGAGCAACTCAGATACCTACGTGCATGTGAGTTTCCCCACTTGAGAAGACACCAACGTCTAAGGCTGAGCAGAGGGAAAATGAGAGAGAAGCAGAGACTAAGGAGGAAGGAGAAGGCAACCAGGACGATGTCACAAGGGTAGTTGACCTGGCCTCATTGCTTCCATGGATGATCTCCAAGAAAAGAATAGAAAGGGAGTCAAAGACTTGCTTGCAAAGATTTGAGTACTAGTACTCCATACCGGAGTAGTGCTTTGCTACATTGAGCAGGATTCTACTAGTTTCACCTGGTAAGAACTCAAGTTAGTCTAAGCCAAAAGGAATTGACTGGCTGATGTAACTGAAAATTTCAAGAGTTAGTTCTATTTCAGGCATGGATGGATCTGTGTTTAAATAAACAATATTAGCATGTCTTATTCTTCTGCCCCCCCCCCCCATTTCTTGGGTCTGCTTTCATCTACGTTGACTTCATTCCCTTATAGACTATCTCCATGTAATATGACTTTTCCAGGTTTATAAGCTTCCTGTTTTTAATGTTCATTTACTTTTGAAAGAGAGAGAGAGATGTGATGGGAATATATGCACTTTAGAGCAGGGGAGGGGCAGAAAGAGAGGGGGACAGAGGATTTGAAGCAGGCTCTGTGCTGACAACAGAGAGACCAATGTGGGGCTCGAATGCATGAACTGTGAGATCATGACCTGAACTGAAGTCGGACATTTAACTGACTGACCCGCCCCGGTGCCCTGGTTTATATGCTTCTTAAATGTCATGCTTTCAGAGAATTTGGTAACCTTTCAGACTTCTAGAATCCCTATAAGTCTCTGCAAAAAGATTCTGATTGACCACAGTGGGGCCGCATGCCTATCTTGCAACAGTCTCTGTGTCTAAGGGAGTTGGATATTCTTGTATCCTCAGCCATATAGCTATCACTGGGGTGGTGGACACTGGCACCTTGATTGATAGTTCGACCAGAATTACATGATGTGGAGCAGAGCAGTTCTGAAAGGGACGTACTATGAGCCAAACAAAACAGTAACAGCTACTGTACTTGAAATAATCGCCCACATTAATTCAGAAACTCAGAGGAAACTAAGGTAGACAAAAATGACAAATAAATGATACGCTAGAGTAAAGATGTCTTATATTCGTGGTAAGTGTCCTTGGACATCCCAAGTGAAGCTCTAATAGAGAAGGGTGAACTTGTTTTGCGGGTTCTCGTATTCTTAGAACCTGCTACGTAGTCTGTGTTTAATACAGTTTCTTTGTCCTTAGAGTATCAAGTGAGGTGAAATTTAAAATAATCAGCCAGGGACTACCAAGTCACAGGAGCAGAGGAAGGAGGATTTCCTTATCACAGTTAGAATCAATGAGTGAGCCTCTCACTTAGGACTACGTAAGGCCGTAAGAGAGGACGGTGATGTAATCAGTGCTGTGCTGGTCGATATTTAAGAACTGCGTCTCCAAGGAAAAACCAGCATCCTGATGGGTAGCAATTGCTGACTTCTGTTGTGTATATGCTCCTGTCCACGGTTGATCTCAGGTCACCAACATGAGGCACTGAAGGCCGAATTGGAAAGAGATCACACAGTTGGCCGTCAGGAGCCTCTAGGAGCTGGCTTTAGCCCAGCGTCAAATATAACAAAACCTTCTCTGCTTTGACAAAGGTTGTTTTTTCTTTGAGACTCTTCAGTATGAAATCCTTGGAAGGGGTTGACTCATTGTATATGAAACCTGGGATTTTCTCGGGGCAAGAGATAGAAATCTAAAACCTTTATCCCAGTACATGAAATTAGTTAATCATAATGAAGTGACCCAAAGTGGTTCTGATAAGAATCTTTAAAAAATTTTTTTAATGTTTATTTATTTTTGAGAAAGAGAGACAGAGCATGAGCAAGGGAGAGGCAGAGAGAGAGGGAGACACAGAATCCAAAGCCAGGCTCCGAGCTGTCAGCACAGAGCCCAACGTGGGGCTCAGACTCATGAACCTCGAGATCATGACATGAGCCAAAATCAGAAGCTTAACCGACTGGGTCCCCCAGATTCTTGATCAGATAAGGATCCCAACGATTCTAAAGAGAAACTCTATATGGCAATAGCAGTTGCCCTAGTGACCTGGGTGTAGCATTGGCCCTAAGGGTTTCAAAGAACTTCTATGTAGCTGATGGCTAAATCTAGAAGCTGCGATGTACTCAGCCACCCAGGCAAGGGTGGTGTGATAGGTTAAGAACTAGAACGTAGCTAAAAATATTATAGTCATGAAGCCCACCGTGTGCACCACTGGGCTCCGGCAGGTTTCTAGAGAGTGAAGACATCACGACGGCAGTGGACAGACCTTTATTCCATGGCAAGGTAGGGATAACAGCAATGATGGACGCCAGGAGTTTGCAGGTAAGACATAAGTGCTCATGGAGTGTATCCGTCAGGATAGGTTCAAGGACGCTCTACTAACAGGCAGTTCTGATGCTTCAGTGGCTTCACACGACATAAGACATAAGGTTATCTCTCACTCACTCTGTATGTCCATCAGGAGGACTCAGCCTGCTGGAGATTGGTTCTTGACGCCCGTTTTTACCTTTGCAGAGGTAGAGAATGATGTGGCGGGTGCACACACCCCAGATCTTAAGTGAGACATCACTTTTGCGTTCCTTTCATTGGCCAAAGCAGATCCCAAGTGGGCGGGATCGTGCAATCATAGCACGTGCCTGGAAGACAGAGCTGGGAAACAGCACTAACAACAACCCCGGAAGGTGATGGAAAATTCTAATTATTCTCTCTCTTAACCGTGGGAGGAAGGAACCAAGCTTATTTGATGTTTGAGATGAAAAAGCCCCCAGAATCTTGAACAATTCAGTTGCAGGAATCCCTAAAGGAGATACTAAACCTGGTTTAGAGGGGAAGATTCTAGCAATTAAAGAGCTACTATATGTATAATGCAGAACATCAAGAGAGGTGGCAGTTTGTATATGTCGAAAGGTAAACTAAGTCAAATCAGGTACATGTTGAATGAATGAGTCAATGAGTGAATGAGACTCCATTCAAATGGAAGTATGTCTCTCTCCTGTAAACATCTTTTGTGACTTTTTTTTGGATAATTTTCCATGGAGATCCCATGCCTTTCATCCAATTGCCTTATTACTGTGGATGGGAATAATCATTTACCCTCCTAGCTTGAAAAGAAGTCACCATAATCAGGTTTGCCTGTCTCCCAGTAGATTTTAGAGGTAGGACTGAAAGATTTATGTTTTTTAATAAATGGGAGCCTAATGCTGAATGGGGGCCGTTTAAGCATGAGATGCCATAAAGTTAGAACGACTTAGATTTTATCCCAGAGCATGGAAGTTTACAAAAGATCACAAAACTCTTTTGTCCTAATTTGTGGAATTGTTCTTAATGAACTCCAAAAGCAAAGCTTTCTTTTTGCGGTGTAACAAACAAAACAGTGATATTCAGTGAAAATCTCTGTCCTAACCATGCCGGGCCCCTTGGGGTGGGTCAGATTTGGTTCCATCTGCACCTTTTTCTGGACTCACCAATGCAATATCCATTTCCACGATATACACAGTCATATAGAGAATGCACCCTCCCGTCTTTCCTTCTTTCTTCCATAAATGAGATCTCAGTGCTCACATCACTCAGAAACATGTATTTTATTTTTTAATATTTTATGAGCATCTAAGTCAGTGTTCTTCAAACAGTGGGTTTCACCATTTCTGTGTCATAAAATCAACATGCTGGATCCTGATCGGCAATTTTTAAGTGGAGTAACATAGGAGACAATAGTAATTCTGAATGGTGAGGATGAGTATTGTTCCTTGGGAATTTTATTTCAGGTGCATATGTACGGTTTCCTCATCTATAAAGTGGGGATAATAATGGTGCTTACTACATGGTTGTTGATAGGCTTAAATGAGCTATTATATGTGAAATGTTTAGAACTGCTGCTGGCACATTGTAAGAGCAAAATAGATACGTTACCACCAGCCTCCTCCTTCTCCAACTTCCTTCTGCTCCTCCTCCTCACTATTCTATGACATTTTTCTTTTTTCTTTTTAATTAAAAATTTTTTTCTTTTATAAAATTGTTTTATTTATTTTTGAGAGAGAGAGAGAGAGAGAGAGAGAGTGAGCGAGCAGGGGAGGGTCAGAGAGAGAGGGAGACACAGAATCTGAAGACAGGCTCCAGGCTCTGAGCTAGCTGTCTGCGCAGAGCCTGACGCGGGGCTCGAACCCATGAACCGTGAGATCATGACCTGAGCCGAAGCCAGACGATCAACTGACTCAGGCACCCCATCTATTACACTTTTTCTAATAGGAGGGTAGAGAAGGGCATCTTATTTGCATTTGGCTTTGCATTTGCCTATTCACTGCTGAGCCAGATTTTCATGTGTTTGTTGGCTGTTCGCATTTTTTCTTGGATACTTTTCTTGTTTATTATTATTATTTATTTACAAAAGTTATTTTGTCTTTCCTTACACAACAGGGGTATTAACTTCTGACTCTCCAATATGAGCAAATATTTTTTTCCCCAATCTCTCATAGGGCCTCTGGACTTTATTTATGGTGTCCTTTGCTGTTTAGACATCGCTGATTTTTGAAATAAAATGTGTTTTGTTGTTTAAGTGGCGTTGGGGTTCCTTTCTTGCTTAATGAGAATGTTCATGGTTAATGGCTAGGTAGTCTCCTAAAATTTCCCCAATAATCCTTATTCTTCAATATTTTTTCATGAGTTCTTTAATCTAGCTGAAGTTTATTTTTGTGGCCTGAAGCAAGGGACCACCATTGTTTTATACCAGATGAATAACCAATGATTCCAGTTTCAGTCATAAAATAAGCCATTCTTTCATGACCAAATTTAAATACTGCCATTATCATATATTAAGTTCCTATATATACCTGGATCTATTTCTGAACCCTTTTCACTGATTTCTTTGACCAGTCTTATGCCAACACCATATTATTTTGATTGCATCAATTGATATAGAGTGTCTTTCTTAGTTTATATTTATACTACAATATGTTAGCAATTCTTACACATTGATTTTTCAATATAAAACTTCAAGTCATTTCACTATGCTCATTAAAGAATCCTTTAGGATTATGGGCAGTTAAGTTTATTTGTACTGAGAAAGATTGACTTGTTCTTGAATTATGGCTTTCCATTCACATATTTAGATATTTTATGTTGTTTCTGTGGTTAAGTTGATTCTTTAGAAATTTAAAGTTTCTAATGAGATCATTAATGGAATGTTTCAAACTCCTTTTTAATTATAAATAATGCCTGCTGGTACAAAGATGGTCTTTTGACGGGGCTCTGGGAGGGCTCAGTTGGCTGAGCATCCAACTCTTGATTTTGGCTCAGGTAATGATCTCACGGTTGTGAGATCGAGTCCTGTGTTGGGCTCCATGCTAAGTGTGGAGCCTGCTTAGGATTCTCTCTCCCTCTCTCGCTGACACACTCTCTCCCCCTCTCTTTAAATAAATACCCTTTAAAAAAGATGATGTTTTTCATTTTTGTGTGTTTATTAAACTTAAAAAACCTTTACCCTTTCATTGTAATATTTTAAAAAACACTATTATAGTTTCTTGGTGCTCTGTGTGTTAAAAAAGAAACAGTCTTTGAATAGAGTCACTTGTGCTAAGCCCCACATCAACAAACCAGGAGTGCCTCACGTGACTGAAATGTCAGCCTGTCCCGGGAACAGGACCTGGACCAGTCAGTCTGGAATTCCCTGGTCAGCACTAGTGAGATAATCTTTCTGATAGACCCCTTCCCATCCCCACAGGAAGATGACCTTGCCTGAAACAATCTTCTCTTTTCTTGTTCTCGCCCTCTTTCCGCCTCTGACAGCCTTCCATGTTGCACAGCTCATCCGAGCTCCCTTCAATGTGTAGATGGGATGCCGCCCGACGCATGAATCACTCAATAAAGCTAATTTGATCTTCAGACTCACTCAGTTGAATTCTGTTTCTTCACATAGGCCTATGGTTATATGATCTATAAATAAAGATAATTTGGTCTTTTCATTTCCAAATGTATACCACTCATTTTATTTTCTTCCATTACCGCATTGGCTAGAATCGCCAAAACAACGTTGTATACAACAGACGCTTGAAGGCGTCCCCATGATGTTTGATTTTGGGCTTTGAGAATAGTCTTTATCATGCTCGGGGCATTTCTGTTTATTTCAGCAGTCCTCGTGATGGCTGAAATTCATCAAACGACTTTCACTGCCTATCGACCTAATTTGTTGTGATCATTAATTTTACGGATAAATGTTTTAATATTGATCCATCTCCCATTCCTGGAAGAAATGACTACTTTGAATGCAAAGTGGGAAAAATGGTAAAAGGAAAGGACGGTAAGAGCTGTTTGTGTGTGAGTGTGCATAGACAGAAAGAAAGTCGGTGTCAAAACACAACTAACTAGCAAGTGTATCATCATCACTGATGTTGGACCTATTAGGGGAAACATAAAGGAAAAGACATCTCCAAGAATGCGAAACAAACAAAACAAAAACAAAATCTTATATCCAGATAGGCTTAATTACTTTTTTGGCAAGGTACCAATGGGAGTTTGCCTTCTGATTTCTGAGGATATCAGTAAACTAGTTTCTATCTGGTGGGTCCAGGTTTTGGCTCAATATTTGTGTACAACTATTGCCGGGGAGGAACGTTGACTACGGTCTTCCTAGGATTTGAAAAGGGCTACAAATCTTCTTTCTATACCTACTACCAAAGAAGTGAGTTGTCTCTTCCAGTGCCCATCTTTAATTGGTCACTCAGCAGAGTTATTTCTAGATCCCAAATATCTCTCAAGGCTGACCTTCTCTCTTCCCCCAGAGCCACCACTGTAGGACAGGGCTCCTAATTTCCCACTTGGAGGGCAAGGATACCAAGCTTGAAGGGCAAAGATCCAAGGGACTGAGCCTGACACACGGTCACTGTAGAGCTTAGCATGACAAAGTGGAACTAGGGAAGGAGGCAGGTGCAGAGACTGCCCACCTTGACTGAATGCTAGAATCGCAGGGATAGCCCAGCCCCCGGCCCAGATGATCTCACTAAACTGGCCCAGGGTAGGGCCTACACATTTTTATGTTTTCATAAATGCCTCAGCCCTGGGGCCACTTTCATGCACAGCCTGAGTTGACTATATATATATATATATATATATATATATATATATATATATATATATAGTTTAAAGCTTATTTATTTATTTTGAGAGAGACAGAGACAATGCAAGTGGGGGAGGGAGGAGACAGAGAGGGAGAGAGAGAATCCCAAGCAGGCTCTGCACTGACTCCAGGTGTGGGGCTCGAACCCATGAAGTTGTGAGAACATGACCTGAGCCGAAACCAAGAGTCGGACACTTAACTGACTGAGCCAACCAGGTGCTCCTTGAGTTGACAATATTTAAGCAGTGGGTCTTGAAGAGCGGCTCCCAGACACCCTAGCTCAACATCCTTTGGAAATTTGTCATGCCAATCCTGGGTCTGACCCAGACCCACTGAATCTGGGGGTTTGTCCAACAATCTGTCTTATAGTGGGGGTGCTGGGAACTCTGATATTGGTGAGAACCCACTCCCACAGACAGTCTTGGAGTCGTTAGAGGACCACACCCTGAATGAGTCACTGACACCAAAAGAAAGACCATTTTTATTTATTTATGTATTTATTTATTTATTTATTTATTTATGGCATGACTGGGAGAGAGAGGGGTGTGGGGTGGGAGGGGGAGAAAGGAAGAGAGAAAGAGAGAGATGAAGAGAGAGAGAGAGAGAGAGAGTATCCTAAGCAGTTCTATGCTCAGCTTGGAGTCCCATGTGGGGCTTGATCCTATGATCCTGGGATCATGACCTGAGCTGAAATCAAGAATCAGATGCTCAACTGACTGAGCCACCCAGGCACCCCAAGAAAGACATTTCTGAGATAACCCTCTGATTGCCCCAGTCTGAACAAGAATCATGTGGATCCAAAGCTAGATGGTGATGGCAGCTGATGAGGGGATCAGAGGCCCCCACAGCAGGTTTGATGCAAGAGTGAGGAGGAGGGAGTCATGATTCTCAGAGTTGAAGGGAAGAGAAGATAAGAAAGTGGGTGTGGCCAGTTTGCTGCAGACCCATGGCTAGGGGAGGAAGAAGAAAACCGGAAGTGAAGCCAGAGGCAGTAATTGAGTTCATGAAAAGAGGATGTTTGTTTTGTTTGCGAAAACAGTAAGTTTGGTCAAGGAGAAGTTTCTGCACAGAGGGAAGGGCTGGCTTTAGAAATTAAAAAAAAAGATTCCTTATTTTCTGGATCAAAACATGTTGTCTCCAAGCAAAGGTAGTTTGGGTAAACCAGTAGTCCATTTGCATCCGGTTTTGGGGTTGACCTTTTCCAGCAAATGAATACACTTGCGAGAAAAGAGATCAAAAGTCTTTCAGGTGGATCTACGTTCCTAGGTTTAATGGCACCTTCCTGGGTGCCCCATGTGGGCCCTTCCAGGGTGTGGCTGAGCGAGGGGCCCCTTCACTCCCCTGGGGCTCTGGCAGCAGCTGTTTACATTTGTCTCCTTGCAGGTCCACTCCCTACCCACCCACCTGTCCCCCCACCACCCACCCGGATGCACACCTGCCTCCCTTCCGATCAGCTACGGAGCCACTTTTATTGTCCCTGCCACTTAAAGCCAGTTTGGGACCTGACTATTTTTCCACTCATGGATTTCCAGAGCGGATGCTCTTTGCCGCAGCTTTTTGCCTTCTTGCCTCTTCCTCCCTCCACACTCTCCCCTGCTCCCCCTAAATCATGGTCCCCAGTCTTGGACCTTATGCTGGTGCTTGTCAATATTTGGTTCCAGCTCATTTTCTTTGTTCCCAGATTAACCTCTCAGCCACCTCTGCCATCAAGCCCGGGGGCACACCTGGGGGTCCTATTTTTAGCACCTCAACTGTAAATCTCTGATGCAAGCTGTTCCTGCTCTGGAAATCTCACAACAAAGAGGTCTCCTTAATTAGCATAATTACTCTAGTTCCTGCATGCATAATTCTCCGGCCCCAGAGCATTAATTCACCATCCAGGCTCTGCAGGATTTTTAAGACCCCGGGACAAAATGCAATCAGGCTTTGGGTATCTTTGCCTTTTCTGGTGTCTCTGGGAGGGTTCACGTCCCTGTGTGGGGGATCGGAGCTGGAAAAATCCTGGAGGGTTTGGACGGCGGGTTAGGAAGTCTGTGATGTGTTGGCAGTTGGGGCCCACAATTTATAACAAGAGCCGCATTGTTAGAGAGCTACTGCTTGGCTTAAAGGAAATAAATTTGTGTTTCAATGACTGGCTTTATTACTAATTATTTTGTTTTCACTTTCTGCTGTGTAAATAGTGCCTCAGCCAGGCAACCATATCATCTCCGGGTCAGAATCTGTTTGTCACAGCAACAATGTCTGACCTCTCCTATTTCATAAGGGCAGTGCCACTGAAGAGTCCTTTCAAGAAGATCCTCCCTCTCTAGAAACATTACAGTCTATTGACAAACCACAGTCTTCGCTCTACTTGACAAGCATGAAGGAATCATATTGCCTCGCCTATCAGGTTGCTAGATGTCCTTCACCAAAGAAAACAAAACAAAACGTGCGTGCACCCTCGGGCAAAGAAAATGAAGTTTCACTCGGTGACTTGTACTTCCTGGTCAATTACACCGGGTGGTTGTTGCTTCTAATATTTTTGCTCTTTTTAAAACCGGCCCTTTGATTCCAGCGTAACTCAGGTAACGGGCAAAACAAAACAGCAAGTTCACCTCCATGGATTAGCTGTGGACCGTACAATATCGATTCCTAACGTTGCAGTTTACGCGTCGGATTTATTGCATGGAATTTCCAAAGTTCTAGTCTGAAAGGTTTGTATGTCCTTACGGTGTTGGTTACGTTTTCTCCTGTTTCGAGGAACAGCAAGATCGAATCTGCAGGAGCCAGAGACAAAGGGGGGTAGAGAGAGAGGGAATTTATGGGCGTCCGTCTCGTACTCCACAGGCGGTTGGAGCCCCGGGAATGGTTTTCGCTTCACGCGGAGGTGCTGTTAGTTTGATGAGTGGTTTGATCTATGGATTCAAATGATGTGCCCAGGATCCGATCTCTCTCCTTTCTTGCTTTTTGGCTTTGGCCGCGTTGCTTTTCTTTTCTCGGGCAGGCTCTCCCCTCCCAGGGACGGACCGGCCTCAGCAGCTCTCACGTGGGAGGCAGTGCTGACCAGCAGTGTGGGCAGAACAGCGAGTAAGCGCTCCTGGGTTCCAGCTGTACTGCCCGGGACTTTGCACCTGGTACCTGCTAGCTGTGAGCCTGGAGCGCGGCAAGGCTCCTCTGGTGGCTGCGAGGGTCACGCCGGATCATCCACATAAAGCGCTTGAAGAGTCACGGCACCAGTGCCTTCCGTCAGCTGGTGTGCATGTTGTTACTATCCTTCCTAGCTCGACTCGAGGGGGAAGGGGGTGTGCCTCTCTCTCAGAACTTATCACAAAGACACATTCCATCCTCCAGCACCCCCGCTGTCGCAGGATTTGTTCCTAGATGCAATCTGAGTCAAGCTCTTCCACTTTCTTTCGACCGTGCCCCAGGCGGATCTGAGGTTTGGAATGGCTGCAGCTATTTTACTTCAATGAGAGAACGTGGTCTGAGGATGGAATTGTCAAAGGGAAGGAGCAAGTGGAGAAAATGTCATCAAGAAGGAGCCAGGGTTCTAGGAACATCGTGAGCGTCTGGATCAAACCTTACCTGCAGGCCATCTACCACTGCAGTCAATATCCACCGTGTGGGTGTTCTTTCACTTGCAATCTGAGGATCCTTATTTTTTAATTTTTCAAGTTTGTTTTAGAGAGAGTGCACACATGCAAGCGGGGGAGGAAAGAGAGAGCGAATCTGAAGCAGGCTCCATGCCCCACGCTGAGCCCGGAGTGGGGGCTCAGTCTCACAACCATGAGATCATGACCTCAACCAAAATCGAGTCAGATGTTTAACTGACTCGCCCCCCCCCCCCAGGCGCCCCTAAGGATCCTTATGAATATAGGACCCTCACACGGCTTCTCAGCCAAGAATATAAAAATCAAAATAAAACATCCTGAGTCAAAATTTGCAATAGGATTTAATACGGGAGCATTTTAAATATTCATAAAAGTAGAAATGACATACTTTTGGAATATAGAATAGTTGTTCAAATTGAATCTGTTTGACATTTTGAAATACTTTGCAGACCAGAAAAAAACTACACTGTGAATTTTACTGGCTCAGGGATTAGCCTTCGGGGACCAGTCAGATAAGATACATAAAATGCTTATCAAAGGGACGGGCACACCCAGCAGGTACTGCAGATAATGGCTACATACGCTTTCAAGAGACAGGGGGAGGTCACACTATGGTCTTTATGCAGGGGTTAGAAGAAGTAAGCCAGTCTTATCTTTGTGTTCACAAAGAACCTACCACATAATAGGCATTTAGTATTTGTTGAATGAATCAATGACCTTCAATGGAGGAGGACAGAACATCTGTAGAAACAGGAAAAGACAACAAATATAATGGAGGGAGCAACAGTATATCCTCAAGGCAGTGACGGCGGGGGTGGGGGGGGTGGGGGGCTGGTGTCTTCGGGAATCTTGGGGGAGGAAACAGAACCCACGAAGCTGGGCCAGCGCCTACCATCCTGTGCAGGATGCGGATAAAAGAAGCGGAAGTCTGATGGTGGAGAACAGAGTGGAAAGCCTTCTAGGTGGTGGGGGGGGTGCTGTGGTGTAATTGTGATGATGTGAAGCAGGAAAGGTTACCTCGGGGCTCAGGTAGGTGGCATTCTTATTCCTTTGTAAAATGAAGGGAGCCGTGGCATAAGGAACTAGCTATGGGTTAAGGAAAAAAAAGAATTTGGAGGAGTTTTCTACTATTCAGCTAGAATGTAAAGTCAGTTTGGTATAGGTTTTGGCCCGCGGTGAATTTGGGATGCTGGGAAGGTCTTTTAATAAATCCTCAGTCCACACTCAGAGTGGATTTGGGTGTTTGCTTCCACCGTGGTACATGCGTTGGGCTTCAAGTCTGATGGTATATGACTAGGCAGTGGGAGGGGTTTTATTTTAATGTTTATTTATTTATTTTGAGAGAGAGAGCGTGAGAGAGAGAGAGAGAGAGAGAGAGCGAGCAGGGGAGGAGCAGAAAGAGAGAGATAGAGAAAGAATCCCAAGCTGACAGCACGGAGCCCGTCATGGGGCTCGATCTCACAAATCATGAGATGGTGACCTGAGCCGAAATTAAGAGTCAGACGCTTAACCGACTGAGCCACCCAGGCGCCCCTTGGTGAGTTTTAAGTATGTCAGTTTCATCTTAATCCCAAATTTCAGGGGTGGTCAATGAACCAAACTTCTGATTCTCATCAGGTGTAGGATCCGGTGTTAGGAGATCAGAGACTACCAAGGCGGATACGGGCCAGCTCCTGCCTGCAGGCAGCTTGCGGTCTTGTTACAGAAGCACCAGCATCCAGTGTGTTCTTCCACTTGTTCCAGTGAATACTTCAAAGGTTTCCCCTCAGCTCACATTTCTGAACCCCTGCGTCTCCCAGCTGATGATCTGGCTTTTTTCTTTGCAAAGAGGAAGGACAGATGGGAACCCCCTTGGTGTCTCCCTTTGCACCTGTTCCCTTGATATCTTCCTGTTACAAGTGCAGGAATGCTTCCTGCTTGTCCTTGGAATCCGTTCCCCTCTCTCCTTTGCAAGGTATTTTGTTCCTTTGGTTCTGATCGCTGTATCCTGCCTTGTAAATCTCTCACCTTGTACTAGATGAGATACCTCAAAATGCAAGCATTAAAAACAGACCTATGGGGGATTCAGATGTTACTGGATGGTCACGAATACTTGGGAGCCTCGCTTCCCAAGGTTCCATGGATATCACACGGGGTAACTTGAAATCAACCACCGAGAGAGTGTTTACACTGTATCAATGGCAAACCAGTGTCTCCCCAAACCCAGCGCGCCAGTTGTTAAATGCGTACCAACACCTCAGTGATTGCAATGAAGAGTTAGTATATTTATTTAAAGGAAACTTTTCTTGAACCCCAATCCTACCTTCTTACCTTCTTACCTTGAGTAGCCAGTCATCCCCCAAAGAGTTGTCTCAGGCTGCTGTCTTATGCTATCCTCCTTCCGCCATATTTATGTGTCCACCCTTCCCTGGTAGCCTCTGCCCCTGACATGCAACTGAAACCAATTTGCCAAGGGTCTCGGGGGCTGCCATGTTTCCTGGGCCATTGGGTGCCTCCTGTTCTTATCAAACGTACGTTCTTAGGTGTAGTCTTCTTGCAACATTTTGGTTCTTGGCTGCCATGATTCAAAGATCTTTTGTTTTTATTCTTCTCTGAGGTGGCTTCTTTTCCCCAGTCCCTCATTTCTGTTCCTCCTTCTAAAAGATGGGTTTGGTGTTTTATTTTTGAAGCTTAGCCATGGTCTTTCTTTGTCTGAGACCCCTCCTAGGAGTCTCAATTCCTTATTTAAGTACTATCTTGAAATGGATAATTCTTCAATTCTCTCTGAAGCCCATGTCTTTCTTCTGAGTCCACATCTTCCCATCCTTCTTGACCCATTCTCTAGTATGTCACAGAAAAAACTTGGACTTCACATAGGTCAAAATGAAATTCTCGATTTTCAGTAAAAAAAGAATACAACTTCCCACCCAACACAACACACGGCCCCGAGGTTTTTCTGTGTCCATGTATATTACTGGCTTTTCCTGTATTCTTGTATGTTACTGCTCAGTAACTCAATCCGAAAACATAGGCATCATTTCTTAATTCTTCTTTCCCTTCTCTATTGGTACCTTGACTAATCTATCATCAGAGCTCTTCCAATCTTGTCTCCAATTCTCCTCTTTTCTCCAAATCTGTTGCTGCTACATTAGTTCTAGGTTGCTATCAGCACATCTAAACTTTCAGATTTCCTTCCTCATTTCTCTTCCAATCAAACTGCCATTTTCTTAATTTTTATTTTTTATTTTTTTTAGCTATGGGCATTTGCTGTGCTTTCCCCACCTCTGTGCCTTCACACATGCTGTTCCTTCTACCTGGAACGCTCCTCACTGCATTCTTTGGTTAATGGTACTCATCTTTCACACCTCTCCGCTGAATTCCTGATAATCCCTGATTAAGGCAGGCTCTCCTCTAGCACCGAGTTCTTCACTTTGGAAACTTTTATCATAGCCACACTTTTACATTTTGATGAATTAATGAACGTCTGTCTTCCTTACAGACCGTGAGATCCTCAAGGCCAGGAGTAGTTCCTTCTTTACCCACAGGGCTTTGTACAGTGCACACCTCCGGGAAGATGTTCGATGCGGAGCTGTTGAATGAATGAATGGATATGGGATTCGTAACACAAACGTCAAGTTCATACGAGGAGGAGCCCTCCGTGCCAGCCCACAGATGTCAAGACCTCCATTCTAAGGGCTTCCATTCACAGATGGAAGAACTTGGCAGTTAGGGACCATAGTGAGTGAGTGGCCTGCTCTACGAATCCCACTCCCCACAACACAGGGCTGTCTGCAGGCTGTTCTTTGTATAAGCTCTGGATCTGGGGGGTTTCATGTGTTTCTGTGAGAGCATGTTGGGATCCTGACAACTTGGACAAAAAGCAACAAAAATGTTAGTTTCTTAGCAGCAGGCTGTAAAGCACTTTTACCCTTAGTGTGTTAATCTTATTTGGGACCCTGTTTTCAGAGTCCTCGTTTTTCCGTTTAAATTTTATTTGAGTGTAAATTGATCTTACCGTATTATGGCTTTCCCCACCTCAGCTACATCTCTTAAATAGCATTTTATTATAAATGAGCCGTATTCCTTCTTAGGCTCCCTCTTCCTGAATATCCCCAGCTCCATCACAGCTGGTTTTAGGTTCTTCTGTTGAAACTCTACATGGCCATGTCATATGAAGCATATTTCACCTTCTTAAAGTCCCGAGTTAGTTAGTGCTGTCGCTCAAAAAGCACATCCAACTTTAAACCAGCTGAGATTGGAGATTTCCATGAGATTTCATGTCCTTTCACTCCCTGGTCTCTTTCTAATTGCATTTTTTTTCTTTCAAGTTTTCAGTATTCTTATCAAAAGCAACAGAAAAGGCAGAATCATAATAACAAATTCTATCTCCTACAGGAGAAATGGTGCCTTGGAACTTGCTAGGGGCTTGTACTAGGATTAAGGGGAAAAAATGAGGGTCAACTGAAAAGGAAAATTTTCCATGAGACCAGAGAGTGTTAGGTCGGTCTGCACTGGTAACACCCTTTGCCAGAGGACTCAGAAATCTCAGGCCTGACCCACTCCGTTTCATTTTCCTGCAAATATTTAATATGCTGTGAAACCGCATTTCTATGCCTCCACCAATCCGTCACCTATCTCGTTGAACCATTTCCCCCCCATGCAACGCAATGACGTCTCTTCCACACTAGATTAGCCATTCATTGATTACATTTGCACAAGTGATGTTTACAATGGCTCTAAGTGTCGCAGTGGCGGTGTTTTGACCCTGTGTTTGGTGTGGTCTAGTCACGCCTGGTGCTGCATTGCCACGGCCTTGTACAATCTCCTCTCGTGCATCTGTGTCCCGCCCTTTGGGATACGGGACTCTCCGTGTCTGCACATCCACAATGAGCCGGAGGGACTTCGGAGAATGTGTCTCAGTTTTTTCTGAGTCTCTGGCTGTGATTACCTGGCTCCAGGGAATTTCTTGTTTTTATCTTCTTTCTTCTCCCTAAGGGGCACTTGGGGAGTCATTTTCTTAGTTCTGAATTAGAAATTAGTGACCTTTACCAGTAACGGCCAAGAAACTCATTCCTTACAGGCCGTACGCGTTCAAGAAGTATCCGGAAGCAGATCGGTATCATGGGCACGTAATTCTGATACGAAGGCTTGCCCCTGACTTAGTTTTTACACGTAACCCAGGCTTGCGCTTGTACCTGGTCCCTCTAGTGGAGAGGTCCCTGGAAAATCTGCACATTGAGCTATTTTAGCAAATGGTTGCTAATTGATTCATCTTTATTCTGCTGGCAGAAAAGAAAGAGGGCCTTTTTTTCAAAATAGGAAAAAGGTCTCTCATCATTTATCAGCTAGAGTGATAAACACTGTGATCCAGAATTTGAGTTTGCATCTTTCTGGAGACTCTGATGATCTATCCTCATTCACATCTTTCACTGGCATCATTTTATCATAGTGACAATTTTTTTTTGTTTTGGTTGTTAAGTTCAGCGATGCTCATGACAGATTAGAACCACACCCCCCAGGCTGCTAGCCACTGGCCACACAGAGCTATGGAGACCTTGAATTATGCCTGGTCCAGGTTTACGTGTGCTGCCAAGTGTAAAGTACAACCGGGTTTGGAAATTTAGCACAAAAAATAAAATATTTTAATAATAGCTCACTGTGGTTTACATGCCGAAATGGTAATAGTTTGGATGTATTATATTAATTACATGTACTCTGAAAATGAATTCCACCTGTTTCTTTTTACTATTTCTAATGTGACTACTAGAAACTTACAAATGACATTAGCATGTGTTGTGAGGACCCCTGGGCGTTATCTGTAAGTGATGAATCACTAACTTCTACACCAGAAACCCGTTTTACCCTAAAAGTTAACTAGCTAGAACTTAAATAACACCGTGAAAACATGACCCCAGTTGCATGTGGCTCATACTCGATATTCTATCGAATAAGACATCCCTGGCGAGGCCCCGGATGTCTATCCCCACTCACGGGCCCTGCTTTGGTCCAAGCTTGCAATCCCAGTTCTGCAGATTTGGAAGCTGTGATCGGCGTGACAACTTTGAGAGGGGGGAGTAGGTATACAGAGGCCACATTTGAGTGGGTTCACCCACAGCTTGTCACATCCGTGCCTTCAATGTACACACGTGCTTGTTTTTAAACACTTGAATTGATGGCGGGGGTGCTACTTTGTTTTGGTTTTCTCCTGGTCCTGGTTCATACCCACTGCACCTTACACATCCAGATGAAGAATAGGAAAGTTCTCTGCCACGGCAAGGTGAGACACATTCCCTGGGTTTTTTTGTGTTTTGGGGGGTTGGGGTTTGGCCAGTGATCAGAGAGCTATTGATTTTCAATGTTCTATCTCACGTTCTAATTCCCTGGGGTCATGGATCACCATCAAACCCCTTATTTTCTTTTTAAAAAGTATTTTTTAATGTTTTATTTATGAGAGAGAGAGAGACAACGTGAGCAGGGGAGGGTCAGAAAGAGAGAGGGAGACACAGAATTTGAAGCAGGCTCCAGGCTCCAAGCTAGCTCTCAGCACAGAGCCTGATGCAGGGCTCAAACCCATGAACTGAGATCATGACCTGAGCCAAAGCCGGGCGCTTAACCAACTGACTGAGCCACCCAGGCACCCCGAAGCCCCCCATTTTCTAAGGCTGGGCACCCTCTGCTGGCCATAGCACAAGGTCAATTCCAGAAGCTCCTCTCGCTTGGCTGCGTGGCCAGCCCTCGCATTGGCCCTGGCACCTGACAGTGGCAGCTGGCACCTTTCATCTTTTCACACCCCGGTGGTCCCACCACTTCCTAGGAAAATACCAGCCAGCCAGAGCAGGTGATCAGGGACCCTCATGGCTCAGAAGTGCCTTGAGTGGAACGGGCTGAGGCAAGTGTAAATCCTGAGCCTCCAAAGCCCCCTTTGTGACATGTTGCAAGACGAGGCAAGGTCAGAGATGAAGAGACCAATATGGTAGAGGCAGGGTGTGGCTGGTCCAAGGTGGGCGGAGGATATGGTGTGTGTGGTCTTTTGTTGTTTCTAGTTTCTCGTTTGATGAAACGGAACCCAAATCTCACCTAACTCACCTTCTATGAAAGAAATAGGACCACGGCTTACGCCTCACCATCCATATGACGGAGTGTAGGAGCTGCAGTTTCCTGTTTCCTGCCATAGTTTTGGATGGTTACAATTTTTCTTCGCTCCGGAAACTCAGGCTATTACAGGAAATCGAGAGGCACATTGAACGTGGGAAAGGAAAGGGGAGAGTCGCCCCCTGCGTGGTTACGGCAAAGGGCTGAGATTCTGATGCACGCGGGGCACAGAAACTCTGTTTAATAAAGTAACTCAATTGCCGCCAAAAGCCATTTTGCTCGGACTTGAAACACTTTGAGGATGAGGTTGCAGAAGAGCTGCGTCGGGGCAGCGGGCATCCTGCTGGGTTCTGGGGCAAGATCAGCTCATTGGCGGGAGGGCCGTCCGCCGTCTTTTTCAGAGATCCACTCTTCAGAGAGGCAGGCTTTTGTAGCTTCTTTTTCTAAGCACTGCTTCCCACCGACACATTTTTATCTGAGGAGGGAGCGCATTTGATATGAAAGCCTTCGAGAAAAAAAAATAAATAGGGGAAATCAACGGTATCATTTTCACAGAATCTCTTTTCCAAACATAACAATGTAAGAAGAATGGCAGTTAGAGCCCCTGCTCCCAGGGACCTCCCAGACGCTGGGTTTCATGCCCTGCTGGGAGCCCCGGGAGTCCGGGAGCTCGCAGGAAAAGAGGACAAAGGCAATTCTGGATTCTTCCATTTAAGGCAGAGCAGGAGGGAGCCTTGGGGACCACCTGATCCAGTACCGTGTTTGCATATGAGGCTTCTGAGAGCAATGAGGCAAAGGGACTTTCCTGGGGTCTTACGCCTCAGGATTTCAGGAGTGTTTCTGTCGCTCAAGATTTATCAAGATGAGGCATCAAGCTGTACACTGGGATCTTTGTATTTAGGGAGATTCTAAGCTGAGTCACCCCATGAAAAAGACCTGGACGTTGGTGCTTATACGTTCCTTAGCCCTGGGGAGGCCATCTTCCTCCTCTCTACCCTTCCTCTTCTGGATGCTCATGATAGTCTACTTTTATGCCTTCCCCCACGTCATTATCCTTACCTGGAACACATCCTTCCTTTTGCACCCCCTATCCTGGTTTGGTGCCTCTCTTCATGAGTTGGCTTTCACTCCTTTCCTTGCAGAAAACCACTTCTCCATTCAATCCTTTTCCCTAATTACTCTTGGACCTCACATGTCCAATTCACTCGCAGTGGTTTATGGGCCGCCATCTTGGTGCCAGGACTGTCCTGTGCTCTGGTGGTGCAGCGGTGGGCAGACCCAGATCCCTGTGTTCATGGAGCTTCCATTCTAGCGAGGAACGTGACCACAGGGCACTTGATGTCATGCTGCTTTGCAACTACTTACCTGTCGTGCTCCATGCTTCCTCCAGAGGACTGGGACCGTCTGCATATGTATGGCGTCTAATGTTTAACATGTGGTAACCGCTCAGCATGGGATGGATTCATGTCTTCTTCACTCTTCAAGAAGAGAGGTCCCTCTCATGGTTGTCTTTGATCTAGTAGCTGATGTGTTCTTTATTTTGGATGCTTCTCCTCAGTAGTCTTGCCTCCCCCTGCCCTTCCCCGTGCTTCCCTAGTTCCTGCCCAATGGTGTCACCACTGTTAGTCACCCAGGCTTCATATTTCAGGGTCCTCTTTGATCCCTGGCTTCTTTCCTTCATTTTTAATCAGGTATCTTACTATATTCCAAATTGTCAGCAAATGGAGATGATCCCTCCAATGATCATATGTGTTGGATGTTTTTCTTTTTCCAATTCTGATTCACCCCTTCCTAATTAAGGTCTTTACCCACGTCTAGGCTGGATTATGTTAAAATTCTCCTTATGAGACTCCATGTTTTCAGACTTTTTTCTTCCAGTCACAGAAACCTGACTTTCTATAACCACCCTCCTCAATCAAAAAATCCTTCAGTCATTTCTGTTGGGCGCAGGCTACAATGGAGATTTCTCACCTTGGCCTTCAAAGTCCTTTTGCCCACATCTCCATTCTCACCTCTCACAACTGCCTCCAGGGAACTACTGTTTCCCAGAGATGTGTCTCATCGGCCCCTCTGAGCTTCAGCTCCATCCCGGGCTGTTCATCTGTCTCCATTCCAGCCTTTCTTCGGGCCCCTACCCACAGTCTGCTCCCTCAGCAGGCCAGAACTGATGCTGTCCCTTGTCTATGTACCTGTGTCCCTTAGAAAAGACAATCCTGTATGGTAACTTATCCCTTCGTGTGCATTTCCTGTGCCCCTAGCACACAACAAATGCCTAAAAGCTAGAGGATCTACCTCTTTGCCTAGAGCAGGATCAGTGGGTGCACAATAATAAACATTTGTGAATGCAGCTGCCAGTGTCCCCACGTGCTCAAAACAGGACACCATCTTCAGCTACCCCTTTTCTGGTTTCATTCCCTGAGGAAGAAGGGATGCCATGCTGGTTTGTTTTAAGGCAAACCAAGACTCCTTTTCTCACATGAGAGATCAACCTAGGTTGAGCTGTTTTCTGTGGGTTCTTAGAACCCGTCACTTTCTGAAGCTGAAGATCGAGCTATCCCAATGAGACAGAGGGAGATGGGCCTTTTTTCTATTGTTTCCCAACCATAAAGCCTCACTTGGCTTATATCCAGGGTCATATGTGGGAGCAGCTGCAGGATATGGGGACACTTCTGACTTTGATCTGAGGACACTTCTGACTTCAAGTGGAAGAGATGTCATGGAGCAGAAATGATTAGGCTCGTTCTTACCTTCTGAACCCAATGGGGAACCAGGACACGCAGGACTGGAGTACCAAACGTTCCCCCACTGGCCAGTGACTCACTCCAGCCCCAGTGCCCTGTCAATCCCCCTAAAGGAGAGCGGCATTTTGTATCCCCATGCAGCTCTGCAGTCCCCTCAAGGAATAAATAAACAGAAAATTGGCTTAGATACTTGGTGGCTCCAAGGATATCCATGGGAGGAGGGTTGCAAACAGTTGGCTAATTATAAAACCCCAGATGCTCAAGGGATCTTTGTAAGAACGGGTGAAAGAACTCAACTTTCAGCTGAGGTCTACAGCATAATGGACTTCTTCATATCATCAGATATGTCAGCAAGTACCATGAGTATTTGCATTTCTTTCAGGCAACATTTATGAAGCACTTACTGCCATCAGGAACTGTGGTGCTCACAGGCATGCTTCTTTGGTTGAACCTATCCCTTGTGCTGGAGGAATCCATGTGGCCTTTGGCTACAGATGCCTCAAACCCTGGATTTCAGAAAATGAATGGAGGCTTGGATGTCTCCTCTTTTCTGGTTAGTGCCTTCGTCAGAGCTCTGTATATGCTGCATGGGGATTGAGTTAAGGCCTTGAGGCTCATTCCCTGTCAAGCCTGTTCCCAAGGGAGAGGGTGGCCGTCAAAGTACTTCAAGTCCAAGGTCATTACTGAGGGCAGTGAGGCTTGTTCTTTTTTTTTATGTCTTTTATTTATTTTTGAAAGATAGACAGAGACAGCATGAGCAAGGGAGGGTCAGAGAGAGACGGGTGTACAGAATCTGAAGCAGGCTCCGGGCTCTGAGCTAACTGTCAGCACAGAGCCCGACACGGGGCTCAAACCCACAAACCATGAGATCATGACCTGAGGCGAAGTTGGATGCTCAACCGACTGAGCCACCCAGGTGCCCCTCTTTTTTTTTTTTTTTAATTTCAAAACCATTTCTTTAAAGCCTATTCTTGGAACACAGTTGAAGCTATTCACCTGTCCCGGGAGGGTGTGTGTGAATGGCCCTGATCCTCTGCTGCAGCTCTTCTCCTTCACCCCAGCCTCTGAGACCCCGTCCTCCTGCGGGACCCCAGAGCCTCCACCCCCAGCTGTCTTCCCCTCCAGGCTCTGAATGTAGTCTTCCTTCTCTTTGGATCAACCCAACCCTGAAGCCAAGACACCTCCTCATCAAACAAAATCAGCTTAAATGTGACCTCCTCCACAGAACCATTCCTGTCTCCAAAGCAGGTGCCCATGACTATTTATGTTCCTCCCCATGTTCTCTCCAATGACTATTTATCTAATTGATTGTCTATTTCTGTGCTTCCCTGCTAGAAGGTAAACTCCCTGAGAGCAGGGGCCCCTGCATTTCTTGTCCATGTCTAACCACATGCTGTGTAACACACAGCAGGGGGCTCAGAAAAGGTCTACGGAATGAATGAACTGGAACAACTGGACGAAAACACACAGTAAAAAGTGAGATCCTTTCTCTCCTCGTGCCACTCTCTCCCAGAACTACTTCTCAAGGCTACTGCTGTTAATAGTTTGATTTAGAGCCCCACACGTTTTTGCCCTACATTTACAAAACCATCTCCATACCACCCACACACACTTCTTTTTTCCTCCCCCGTGGAGAGCACATAGCTTCTGAATGAGGACTCTTAGGGTAGAATCTGAAAATGCAGCAGAAATCTACTATGATCAAGGCTGAGAGGCTACTTCCTGAAAGGTCTGGCGACAGGCATATTTGGGATCCCAAACTGTGAATGTGGCAGCCTATGTAAAGTGAGGTAAGGAAAGCCAGACTTGTCAACTGAGAAGAAAATGTGGAATCCAGACTTGGTGGTAGACAGAATTCATTCATGTGACCCACGTAATCTAAAAATGCAAGGTGGTGGTACTTTTCATGGGGGGTACAATTTCCATCATTGCTTTGATGATTGCTGGTTGACCGTTCTCCATTTTTTGTGGACTGGGACTATACCGCAAGTCAATTATAAGAGCCAGCAATGCACAGGTGACAAAAATCAAGAATCACATGCAGATGATATAGCACCTGGATGGAATGTTAGCCAGGCAATATGGTCACTACGCAACCTTTAAGAAATGAATGGTTTTTGGGAACATGCAAGGATTTGGAGGAAATCATAATCTGACAATTTGTGAAATGCTTGTGAACTTCCTGCGACTGAAATGCTATAATTTATTCATTTGTAGTTTTCCATCTCGAAAACCTGAATGACGTGAAGGCGACGAGAAAAATTAAATCTCCAGGCATCACCATCATACTTTACGAGACACTGATCTAGAGTACATGTGCTAGAGATGGCGAGGGGGTGGGGACTGAATGCCCTGACAAGTGATAAATGCATTTGTCTTTGTCCACAGTAGACGTTTCTCAGTTATAGTCAAAAAGCACCTCGGCATGACTAACTCTGCAGATAACGGACTGCCTGTGAGCCCAAGGTACTGATGGGACACGCCTCATCACTCTGGTTTGTTACAAGGATCAGTGGCACTAAGTTAATTACTGGAGAAACAACATTCTTCTTTTTCATCTGGTCCAACATTTTGTTTTCAATCACATGTGATGCATGGTCCAAGGAATACCAATGCTGGAAAGTTCAGACAAATGAATCCAAGAAGCCCTAGGCACACAGGGGGAGTATTAATTTTGGAACTGGCAAGCCTGTCGCACAGTATAACAGACTTCCTACTGATCACTAACTTTTAGCATCCACTTTCGCAGCCATAGACATAATAAAAGATGAATATTTTATTCTCAAGGCTTCAGAACATAGACACGGCCCATGGTCCACGGTGAATTATTACTTTGTCTTAGGAGTTGCCCTATAAATAATTCCTGAGGCTTAAAACTCATAAAAATAAATCTCCCTGGGTTTCTAGCCGGAACTTCTGGTGTTCTCAATGTCATCTCCAAAATAAAGCAATCACTGTCCAGATTTTTCTAGGATTGGGTGTGTTTTCTCCCCGTGGTCCCTCTCTCGTGAGAATGATTTAATGTGTGTAGAGAAAGGCAGATACTCAGCTGTCACCTGCAGAGACCAGGGACGCTTAACAACTCCACTAATAGATTCCATTTCTCATCCTGATTGGCTGCTGGAGGGCTTGTCGCTAAACACGCTTAGCAAATCGATGACGATCTTGTTGAAACACTGTGCCCTCTGAGACCACGTTGGACCCACCTGCCCCTTTTGTCTTCATTTCATTCATAAAGGAACTGTCTAAAGATGACTTGCATCTTTCAGACATGGATAGAAAGGTTTATCTGCTTAGAAAAATCCATAAGTGAAGATAGATTTCTTTCTTTGACTTACACAGACCTCCGTTGGAAATTCCTGCCTGTATCGACGCGGGGACTGTAGGCAGATGTAACCATCTTTTGTCGCCGCGTCATCCCCTCTGTGGCATCAGAGCTGTTCTGGGCACACTTGTTCTGACTAGCAATCAATTCCCGGGGTGACTGTGCGCTGAACGTTCCTCTCAGACCCTCTCAAAGGAATGCATGAGCCTAAAGAAGTCATTAAATCCCTTCTTTCTCAATTTCTTAGCAATTCTTTGAAAAAGCTCTGGCCCGTTGGCAAGGGACATTGGTAATATTTTATTCCTACAAGATCACTGTCAATTTGAGGTCAAGTTTGATCTGGCTGGAGACAAGAAGAGCAAAATCACTGAGTTGCAGATGTTTTCTTTTTCTAAGCGAGTATTACAGGGGAAAGACAAATCATTCCCAGCTGGGAGAAGTGGGTTGGATGACGATTTTAAAAAGGATTGTTTTCTGATTATTATAGTAATAAATGTTTATCGTAGAAAATAAGAAATAAGAATAATGATACTCAATAATGTCAGAACCCAGAAATAAACATTGTTCCATTGCAGTTTTATCTTTGCTCCTTTTATAAATGTGTTTCATTTTTGCTTTATTTATGCACAGTTATGTCTTGCCCTCTGAAAATTAAGATTTTATATAAGATATCTTCAGCTTTTCCCATTTTTTAAAATCTCATAAAAAATCCTTCAAATATAGTTTGTGACGCTTATACATATTCAATCATGTTTAACCAAACTTCTAATGGCCATAAAAATTACTTCCTGTTTCTGTGTCATAAATCACACCAGGAATGTCTCTCCATGTAACTCTTACTGTACAACTTTTCGTATTTCTTCATTATAAAATTATGATTCCTGGAATTAAGAGTATAAACATTTTTCAGGCTCTCAAGATGCATGTTGGCCAAATTAACCCCAGAAAAATTACACAATTTAAAAAGAAAAGAAAAATGACATTATTGACTGTCCCACAGTGTATGAATAAAGCCACTCTCTTTCGTTTATCGAAGAAGCATTTGAACACAACAGCAGAAGCAAAAGGAATTAAAAATGTTTTAACATCAAAACATTTAAAAAATTCTTTGCATTGGAAAATTTGTTTCAAAATGTGGAGTGCCTGGGTGGCTCTGTTGGTTGAGCGTTTGATTCTCGATTTTGGCTCAGATCATGATCCCAGGTCGTGGGATTGAACCTTGCATCGGGCTCCCACTGAGCATGGAGCCTGCTTGGGATCCTCCCCCTCCTTCTCACGCTCTTCCTCCCCAACTTGTGCAAGTTCCCCAAGCAGGAACTCTCTCTGTCTCAATAAAATTTTAAAAATTATTTTAAAATTAACATTTTTTCTTTACTATCAGGTTTCTTCTTTTTCTTCTTTTTCTTCTTCTTCTTCTTTTTTTTTTTTGTGTGGTTAGGATATGTTTGGTGGCCTTATCTAATTATTTTTTCTTCAACTATTTTTTTTTTTTTTTTTTTTAACTTTTTTTTTTTTTTTTTTAGGGAGAGAGAGAGAAACAAACCACAAGGAGGGGAGAGTCAGAGAGAGAGGAGACACAGAATCCGAAGCAAGTTCCAGGCTCCAAGCTGCCAGCACAGAGCCTGATGCAGGGCTTGAACTCACGAACCACTTTGGCTCATGACCTGAGCTGAAGTCAGACACTTAACCAATGAGCCACCCAAGCGCCCCTCAACTATTTATTTTTATCCCTATGGACTCACAGGTATTTGTTTTATACTTTTGGTCATAATCTACTACTATTTTATTTGTTTTGTTGCTCAAATTCTTCCCGCTTTGACCATTAGGAGCTTTTTCCTTTGGTTCTTGTGTTGCTTTGATAGACTTCCATCATGGCTGGTTTTTATTTTTTTGACAGCTTTCTTGCTGTTTTGTACTACAACATGCTTTAGGCTCCTCTTGTATAGCTCACGCCTCACTCCTAGAATCAGCCAATTCTTCAAGGAGCACTAGTTCCTTTTTTTCCTTTTACAATAGTATTAAAAACCAAGATCTGGGTGCTATGTGTGCTCATTGCTACTGGGATGCCACTTCTTTCAGGCCCTCTCAGCTGTAAGAAGAAAAAAATACAGGCAAATGTAACCTTATATATGCATACATCTATAAATGCTTCTACTTGTAACCATTGGTGTGTAAATAAAACTAAACATGTATTTATATTGATGCCTCCAAATCAAATGAATCAATTTTAGCTTCCTTTCTTTGCTTATAAGTAACCTCTTACTCTCACAGTGAAAAACCTGGCTCACAGCATCCACCATCCATTTATTTAATTCCAGTACCTACATACAGCAATATCAAATAAAAAATTCTTTAAAAATGTTTGTTTTTAAAAAAAAATTTTTTTTCCTGTTTATTTATTTTTGAGAGACAGCATGAGCCGGAGAGAGTCAGAGAGAGAGGGAGACACAGAATCCGAAACAGGCTTCAGGCTCTCAGCTGTCAGCACAGAGCCCGACGTGGGGCTTGAACCCACGAACTGTGAGATCATGACCTGAGCTGAAGCCTGACCCTTAACCGACTGAGCCACCCAGGAGCCCCAAGAAATGTTTATTTTTGAGAGATAGAGAACAAGGGAGGGTCAGAGAGAGGGAGACACAGAATCTAAAGCAGGCTCCAGGCTCTGAGCTGTCAGCACAGAGCCTGATGTGGGGCTCGAATCCACGAACCATGAGATCATGACTTGAGCTGAAGTCAGACGCTTAATCACTAAGCCATCCAGGCACCTCAGCAATATCAAATTTTTAATCATCATGAATTTTCATCCTCCCTTTAAAAAAATGCATTAATGTAATCTAAAGGGATATAATCCATTTTTCCCTTCTTGTGCTCTCATATTTATTTTTTATTTATCTGGGCTGGGATATTATGATATCAGTAGGAGAGCAATTTCCTTGTCATCTTGTACCTTCTGACTATTATGATTTCACGATTACTTATGAAAATAATTTTGTAGGTATGCCACAACCTAATTAGTCGATGTAGGATTTTTCTTGTTGTATCTAATGTGGTAATGATTATTGGCTTTGCTTAAGTTTAGTAATCTGCAAGTTTCTCTGGTCCTGGGTGGTTTCCTTTATCTATATTCAGTCTACTTCTGGGTCTCAGAGTGGGTGAAAACAAAGAAAAAATTGGCCTTAATTCTTCGGAACAATTTCTTTTGTTTGAGTTACCCACTCTCAGGCTACTGCAGTTTCTCCTTTATTTGTTTTGGCCTTTGGTCGCACGAGGAGCCGGAAAGGTGCCCATTTCCTGCTGTGGACCAGCTGGGCACCTGTCTGAGTCTGATTCCATCATTACCTAGAACTGACAGACATTCTCTACATTTCCTGACTTCTTCATGACATGCATCTTATATTTATTCCAACACACTCTCGCTCACATCTATATTTTCTTATTTTCCTGCATTTTTCTTCTGAGATATCAGTAAGTGTTCAGGGTGGAGGAGAGGAGGGAATGGAAACGAGGTGTTCAGAGTCACATTTTGAAATGCATGCCGGGAATGGCCAACTGTTTCACGGTTGGTTCCAAATGCCTATACCTGGCATGAAGCATTGGCCAGAATGTGAATTCAGGTTACATAAGTTTCTGCTGACATGGGAGTATGTTTTGGCATGTCCACGTATTACTAGAGGAAATACTTGAGCCAATAGACAAAGGAAACAAATAAAAAAGTAGGAGGGCCGTAGCAAAAAGGGCGGAAAGGGATGAATTCAGTAAAACTTAGAGTTTGCATCCAAGCAGCTCCAAATACACTTTTTTAAAAAAATTTTTAATGTTTATTTATTTTTGAGAGAGACAGACAGACAGAACACAAACTGGGGAGGGGCAGAGAAAGAGAGCTGGAGACACAGAATCCGAAGCAGTTCCAAGCTCTGAGCTGTCAGCACAGAGCCCGATGCGGAGCTTGAACTCACGAGCTGTGAGATCATGACCTGAGCTGAAGTCAGATGCTCAACTGACTGAGCCTCCCAGGCAGCCCCCAGATATTTGAACCCCACCTGTTTTCTCAGTCTGTTCTGGTATTGCCAGTAGGATATGAGAGACCTGTCTCCATCTCTCTTACCTCCTCCCTTTTCACTTTGAGCTCTCCCACTTTTCCCTTATACATGTTAGATAAGTTTTTAGGATACATCATGTCCTTAGTTTTCCATAGAATCCAATCTTCTGTTTGTAGTGACCACTGTGATTTTTTAATTCAGTAGCCATGTCTTTTGTTTGTTTTTGTTTTTTTTAAAGGTTACTTTTTTATTTTATTTTATTTTTTTAAGTTTATTTATTTTTTGAGAGGCAGAGAGAGACAGAGCTTAAACAAGGGAAGGGCAGAGAGAGAAAGAGACACAGAATCTGAAGCAGGCTCCAGGCTCTGAGCTAGCAGTCAGCACAGAGCTCAATGTGGGGCTCGAACCCATGAACCCACGAACCAGGAGATCATGACCTGAGCTGAAGTCGGATGCTTAACTGACTGAGCCACCCAGGTGCCCCTGTTTGTTTTTGTTTTTAATGCTCATCTCTCTTTCTCAGGGATGATTTTCTCTTCAGAACTTCTTACTGAGAATTAATAAATTCAATGCCCCCTTGGAAGTTGTTTTTTTCATAAATTTCATAGTGATTAATTTCATAGAAATCCTGCTTTCTAAAAGTATGTTATGTCTTGCAGCAAATTTATTGAATAGGGGGACATGGTCTCTAATTTTCAGTGGGATTCTTTTTTTTTGCATTGCAGTATCTTTTCCAGATCCCGAGAGGCTTCTATTTTAGATCCATTCTTTTAGAGAGAGTTCTTGCTTGTTTAAACCATGAGAATGGTAACATTCTGTCAAAAACTTATGGGGGCTCCTGCCTAAAATCTGCAGTTCTGTGTAAGGGGAAACCAGAACATTATAGGCATTTTTGTTAGGAGTTTAGTAGCTTTGGGGAGTGTGAGCAGATGCAGGGCGATGAAGTGTAGGCACCCACAGAAGGGAAATTCTCCATCGCTAGAAAGGGTATCTCTTTGTTTGTGTTGGCTGAAGCCAATGTACACAGCCATGATGAATTAGGCCAAGATGGGGCGGGAAAGATGGTGTGCGCTTTGCACGCTGAGCCACCGGCCCCACTGTCTGTCCTTCCCGCTCCCAGATAGGGAGTGTTAGCAAAGTTTTGCAGGGTCTTCTTCACTTTGCAGACCACTATACTTTTTGATGGGAAAGGGGTCATGATTCAGCAAAATGCGCTTCCTGAAATCAGACCCATTAAAAAAATTTTTTTAAATAAATACAAATAAAAAGCAATCACTTTATCTTGCATAATTAGCCACTGTTGCAGCCTTGATATACAGCATAGTTCATGGGACACTGCAGAAATATGCTTTTGTATAAATGAAAGAACATATGTCACAGAATTTTTTAAAATTAATGTTTATTTATTTTTGAGAGAGAGCAAGAGAGACAGAGGTGAGTGGGGGAGGGCCACAGAGCGGGGGAAACACAGAATCCAAAGCAGGCTTCAGGCCCTGAGCTGTCAGCACAGATACAGACACGGGACTCGAACTCATGGACCGTGGGATCATGGCCTGAGCCAAAGTCAGGCGCTTAACCAACTGAGCCACCCAGGTGTCCCTGCCACAGAATTTTAAACATCTAGTGCCACCCTTAGACCTGGGCATCCAGGGCCTTGCCTTGTACCACGAGATTTGGAGTGCTTACTCTGTACCTCCTCTCCTTGAAATCCTCCTCGTGGACGGAGGTGACCCCAGGCTCAAAGGCTCATCTCCACCCAGAGCAGCCTCCTCACCTCCCTTCCCCCAGTTGTACTTGAGATTGGGAAATGAGATTCCCAAACAGCCTTGAGCGTGCTTTAAGACTACATCCACCAATTCTCTGGATTCTCCTCAGGAAGCTATATTGTACTAGAGGTGGGCCCATCTGTCAGTCCAAGAGGTGGCCAAGGAGTGGCTACCGGCCAGGGTGGTGGTGGAAAGAATTGGAGGGATGGTCTACCACTCTCCATTTCACTCTTGCTTCAAGTCAGGACGAGATGAGTATTTCAGTCATTCACTCTCCCCACCCCAACATCGCAAATACACTCCTAGACATTTTTTTTGGAGCTGGAAAAACTCAACACCCATTAAAACACACACACACACACACACACACACACACACACACACACATCTCCCAAACCCAAACAAGCAGAAACCTTAATATCTATCTATCCATCTGTCCATCTACCTATCTATCTATTGATCTATGGCTCTACCTCTACAAAGGTCTACATAGATATTTCTGTCTATCTGCATCTATATAGATAAAGAATCCATACAGAATGATAAAGACACATAGAGCGAAGAAAGAACATGTCTTCCTTTCTTATTTCTTCTTAGAAAAAAGTTTTAAGACTGTGATACAGTACTACCTAAAGGGAGTATTAGGCATTCCTAATCTTTCCCAGTTTCATCCTTTTATACAAAGGATGTCTCTTCTCCAAATAACATCAGTGAATTCTTAGGAAGTATTTAATGGGGGTGCCTGAGTAGCTCAGTTGGTTAAGTGGCTGACTTCGGCTCAGGTCATGATCTCGGGGTCCGTGGGTTCCAGCCCGGCTGTGCTGACAGCTCTGAGCCTGAGCCTGGTTCGGATTCTGTGTCTCCCTCTCTCTCTGCTCCTTCCCTGCCCACGCTCTGTCTCTGTCTCTCAAAAATAAATAAACATTTAAAAATTATTTTAAAAAAAGGAAGTGTTTAATGAACAGAGGCTCCCAGAGAGAAATAGGTAGTTACTGCTGAGAACCTTTCACCGAGTGATTTCATCCCGATTAGTGTGTTAGACAAAGCACACTTCCTCCCTGTGGGGCTTGGGGGGACAACTGAGCAGGGGCTTTGTGATCATCTTTGTGATAAAGGTATTGGTAGGCCATGGCGTCTAATTCCTCTTTGACACCCTCTCCAAATCTCAGCTTAAAAAGAAGCTTTGTCTGCTTGGTTTTCCTCTTGTGGATTTAAAATATTTCTATTTTCCGGGGATATATTAACATTTGACCATCCGTGTGATGTGCCAGTTCCTGTTTTGTCTTTCAAGGCTTGAAACAACACCCACCCTTAGAATTCCCCTCACAAAGCAGAAGGAAATCCTTCCTAAGGCGCAGTGCCCCGGCTATAGACTTCATAATTAGCTTCTGTAATAAAGTACTTAATCGGAATAGAAGCCCTTGCTAATTACAGCGGGGACTCAGGACAGGCGGGTTCCCCATGGCTGGGGTGAGGCTCTGTCGAGGTGTCTGGGAACACGGACCCACAAGGGTCCAGGGCCGCACAGGAGCCCCAGGCCTTAATTAGCCCCAGCAATTAAAAATGAAAACAATCCTCCGTTTTCTCATTAAAAGATAGAGGCCCCTCCCCCACAGGGCTGTGGGGAATGATAATTTGGGACTGCAAAGATCCTGCTGACTGCCCAAGACAATGGTCAGCTCCTGAGCTGCAAGACCTCAGTCACCCCTTTGCTTGCTAAATTTCAGGCATCTCTGCATAATGGGAGATTGATTAGGGTTAATAGACTTATTTTTACAGGTCAAGACACAAAACACTTTAGGCTGTGGGTGCTCTTGCACAGAATATCACAAGCTATAAATCAAACTGCTTAAAAGCAGCACAGAGCTTTCTGCCTCCGAACTGTGGGTAACAATCAACTTTTGTCCCTACTCCCCCCACCCCGCACTCCAGCTACTGTCATCCTTACTCTTCTTCTTGTGTAGACGGCCACAGTGTCAGCCTGATAGATGCGGGTAGGGCTTCAGATTCCTGTGCTTTCCTAGTTTTCAGAAGCATAGAGGTGAGGGGGGCCCCCATGGCTCCTTGGAATTCCTGTGTTTGTTTTCCCTCCATCGCCAAGGTAACAGGGGCTCAGCGGCCAATGTAACAATCCGTCAATCTGAGCATCATCAATCCCACCTTGTCTTGATGGTCAAAAGTCATACATCTGGGTCAAGAGACTTCAAAATTAAAAATGAACCAAAACCTGCCCTCCAGGGGAGAGTTGGAGTATTTCGTCTAGGGGACACGGGGCAGACTGGCGGGGTCCTGACCGCATTTGAAATGCAGCTGGCCACTGACAGAGGCAACTTCCCAGGAAGCAAAGTCACATGCAGAGTGAGCCTCGGGGAGCCTGCTTCTGAAAACTGCTGCGTGAGAGGAACAGAAAGGAAACGGTCTCAACAGGACGAAGCGTCAAAAAAATGCTCACCTAGAAGCCTGAGAAAACATGAAGTACCTGGCTACAAAAGTTAAGAAGATGCAGGGGATTTGCACATAATCAGTAGGGCTTTCTGCTTCTTTTCTCTCGGCGTGGGGTGGCCTCAAGCTTACTGTATATTTTTCTTCTAACCCAAAGCAGGCAAAGCTGATTTCCTCGCTACTTTCACTGGATCGATCAAGGAGGATGCATTGTCAATTTCTGGAATGTTATTGAGACAAGTCGCTGAGAAGTGTAGCTCAAGGGCTATATCCACAGGTCTCCCTGATCCTTTGCTCTTTTTCATTCTCTTTTTCTCCTGAGTCTTTCCCCGACCCGACCCCTCAACTCAGAGCTACGAGGCTTAGCCGTACAAAGTTGGTAAACTAGCAGCTTCATACAGCTGTTACTCGTGTAAAAAGGAAACCTGAAAGGAGAGAATAAAACAGCGTAAGGGGAGGTCGGAGTGGGGAAACAGGACAAAAGACAAGGAGGAAACAGGGAATGTTGGCATGTGCACTTGGAATCGGGATCCCCGCATATGGGAGTCAGCTGACATGGCCTCTCCGCCCTTGTTCGACATGGAGAGTTGCATCGTGAAATCTACAAATAAAGTTTAAGAAGAGAAATAAATGGAAATCCCTCGGTGGCAGGAATAAGAAGGAGCAGGCCAGTCAGCGCCACCTGCCCCCAGGCTGTCGACTCGGTGGTAGTTTTGCTGGTCACAGGGGGACCATCAAACCTTGGGCACGGGGCTGTGACCTGAGGCTAAGGTCCCGCTGCCCTAATGGGGATGGAGGAAAGGAGATGTGTCTTTGGCCCTGCTGGAGGTGGAGGGCCCTAGCTGAAATTCCTGTTGTGCAATCCTCCAAAGGGTTTCCCCGTTTGTAAAAATGAAAAAGTCTGTCTCCTGGCTCAGGGGCATGGCAAGAAAGCACAGAGTCTGTCTCAGGCTCTAAGTGGATTTTTTTAAATCAGAAGAATATATTTGAGAAGCCTAAACACCACATCTACACCAAACACCAGCGTAAGTTCTAAACTTATGTGGTAACCCCAAGGTAAGAAACCAATACAAAGTGGTCCAGGATTCATTGTGCTTTTGGGAGAAGAGTAGAACATTTTGTTGCAGGACCACCCAGACTATATAAAACACCCACAGAAAAGACTGCCCCACTGAAGAAGAACTCACAATAAAATAAATAATTACAACTCAGACAAGGAAAAAAAGAACCATGAAGGAGAATTGTCAAGATAGTATACAGGAGAACTAGCATCCCAAAAATAGAAACAGAAAGAAAACCAGCTGAAAGAGATGATAGGGTAAGATCTAAGACCCTTGAATTGTTTGGAGGAAGGCAGAAAATTTCATGAACTATATTGTGTTTGTGGGCTACAAAATAAGGGGGGAAATGTAAAACTTTGAAACAAATTGAGGAAAAATAAGAGAAAGCCCAAATCATTCAATAGAAGACAATAAAGAAGAAAAATAGAGAATGATAATTAAAAACTAAAGATAGAAGACAGTTCAGAAATAGTAGTAACTCCAATAAATTCAAATGTACTCAACTTTCTTGTTAAAAAGCAGAGATTCACTGATTAGAACAAACAACCACATAAATAAGATTTATTATAAGCTATTTCCAAGAGATATTCTAAAAACCCATGATGTCAAAGGGTTGAAAGTTGATGTTGATGAGATTGGAGGGGAAAAGACTGGAAAAGGATGGGAAGCGATACAATCAGCAGACATTCACGGGAAGAGAGTTGGTGTGTAGCTACCTTAATATTGGATAGAATCAACTTTCTTAGGGATAAAGAGTCTTAGAGACAAGCATGAACCACTTGGGGAATCTAAGTGATTTGAATTACAAAGTCCCAGAAATAATAATGCAAAAATGGCCTGAATAGAAAGAGAAGTCGCTGTTATTGTAGTGGAAGTTTTCATGCATTTCTATGAGCTTATTGATAGGTAGAGACCAGAATTTCCTAAGCATGTAGATGTTTTACACAATGTATTTACAAATCTTAGTATAATGAACATATTTAGAATAGTGTACCAAAAGGGAAAAAATGCACATATTTTCAAGGGTATATAGGACAATTATAAACATTGTCTATATCCTTGGTCACAGAAGTCTAAATAGGTACCAAAGAAACAATATACCTGAGTGTATATCCTCTAATAAGTATGAAGTAAGACTGTAGATAAGTGACTCAAATGGAGTTTTAAGAATTTTATTCCTTAGGAAATCAAAACCACTTGCAAATAATTAATAGATCAAAAAGGAAACCAAATTATAATCATGAAATATTAAGAAAAATAGTCATTGAAAGCACTTTCATCACAACGGTGGTACACAGTGAAAGTGATACTTGTAGGGACATCTGTAACCCTAATACCCTAAATGTGTGTATTATGGAAACCAAGACACTAAAAATTAATGAATTAAACATTCATCTCAAGAACTTGAATAAACAATAATAGCATAAACCTTTTGAAGGTGAAAGAAAAGCAGTAGGATAGATAAAAGCATAAATGAATGGTGTTAATAAATATGAAAATATAGACAAACTTGACCACATTCTAGATAAAATAACTTATATATATATAGTTTTATCTTATATAATATATGTAATTCTATTTGATTATATTGCATATAGTATATTTACATATTATATAAAATATACAAAATTTCTTATATATTAAATTTATATGTTACATAAAATTACATAAAATTATATAATACTTGCAATTCTTTATAATTATATTGTATATGATATA
>PISW01010024.1:0-54044 GCA_004023785.1 Mungos mungo
ACAAGCAAAACAAGTACTACAATGTAAAAATATTTAAAAAACGATAACCCTCTCACATGCATAAATGAAAGGTTGCACACAAAGAACTCACATCTTTTCAAGCTTCAATAGTAAATATTCTGCTACTATGTATTAAATACTGCATGCTTTGCCCAAGCTAAGATGAAACCACATCATAAATCAATAAGCATTTTGCATTCTTTCATTATCTACTCAAAGTCATGCCTACTGCATCTCTAAACATTTCATTAAATCCAATTATACAGCAAACACTCCCAAAATAAACTTAGATTGTATTGCAGTTTCACTTAACAGTATATAAAATGCTGTGTTGTGACAGATATCAATTATCCATTAGATACTAAATCAGTTTTTCTTAAGCACTAACTGCTTGCTTTTCTTGAAGCTAGATCATTCTGAAAATTTCCTGTTAGACCTATGAGTGCGAACATAGGGTTTCTGTCCTTCTCTGCCTTATTTCACTTAGCATGACACTCTCGAGGTCCATATGTCATTCCCTACAAATGGCCATATGTCATTCCCTCTCATTGCCATGTAGTACTCCATTGTGTATATATACCACATCTTCTTGATCCACTCCTCAGGTGTTGGGCATTTAGGCTTTTTCCATGATTTGGCTATTGTTGACAGTGCTGCTATGAATATTGGGGTACATGTGCTCCTATGCATCAGCATTTCTCTATCTCTTGGGTAAATCCCTAGCAGGGCTATTGCTGGGTCATAAGGGAGTTCTATGGATAGTTTTTTGAGGAACCTCCACACTGTTTTCCGGAGTGGCCACACCAATTTACATTGCCACCAACAGTGTAGGAGGGTGCCCGTCTCTCCACACCCTCGCCAGCATCTATAGTCTCTTGATTTGTTCATTTTAGCCACTCTGACTGGCGTGAGGTGGTATCTCAGTGTGGTTTTGATTTGTGTTTCCCTGATGATGAGTGATGTTGAGCATCGTTTCATGTGCCTGTAGGCCATCTTGATGTCCTCTTTGGAAAAGTGTCTGTTCATGTCCATTTCTTTAATTTTATAAGCCTATTCAGATTATCTATTTGTCCTTGTGTGAATTTTCATAAGATATGCCTTTTAAAGGAATTAGCCCATTTCATCTACTTTATTAAATTTGTGGACATAGAGCTGTTAATAATTCTTTATTATCCTTTTTTAGGTATAGTTCCTCTTTCATATCTGATATTTATATTTGTATCTTCTTTATCTTGCTGAAGTAGCCTGACTAGAATTTTATTCCTCTTTTCAAAGAACCAGCTTAGATGATCGATTTCAGATCTTTCTTACTTTCTATTACATGCATTTAATTCTATACAATGACCCCATAAGTACTGCTTCACTACGTCCCACAAAGTTTAATTGATTTTACTTTAATTTTCATTTAGTTTGAAATAATTTGGTTTTTTCTTGTAATTTCTTCTCTAACCCCGTGTTATTCATAAGAATGTTGTATAATCTAAGTCATTTTGGGTTTCTCAGCTATCTTCTTATTATTGTTTTCTAGTTAAACTCCATTGTGATCTGAGAACATATATTGTATGATTTCTATTCTTTTAAATTTGCTACAGTGTATTTGATTACTCAGAATGTCATCAGTCTTTCTGAGTATTCCCTGTGAATTTTAGAGGAGCGTGTGTTCTGCAGTTGCTGAAGTATTCTATAAACGTAAAGTTGATTGATACTGCTCAGTTCAGCTATACCCTTACTGATTTGCTGACTCCTGATCTGATTACTGATAGAGGGATTTTGAAGTCTCCAACTGTATAAGTGGATTCATCTATTTCTTCTTGTATTTCTTCCAGTTTTTGCCTCAAGTATTTGATGTAGTGCTACTAGGTGCATACACATTTAAGATTGTTGTCTTCTTAGAGAATTGACCACTGTCTTCATTATGTGATACATTTGTTCCTGACAATTTTCCTTTCTCTGAATTTGCTCTGTCCAAATTTAATATAGGTTTCCCAGCGTTCTTTTCATTAATATTAGCATGGTATATCTTAACCTTTTACTTTTCATCTATCTGTGCCTTGATACTTGAGTTTCTTACAGACAACATATAGTTGGGTATTTTTTTTAACTCAATATAACAGTCCTTTTTAATTGGTATATTCAGAAATTTAAAATTTAAAGTGATTATTCATAGTTGAATTAATATCTAGCATATTTGTTTCTATTTTATTCTTGTATATCTTGTTCTTTGTTCCTTCCCTTCCCTTCCCTTTCCTTCCCTTCTTTCTTTCTGTCTCTCTTTCTCACCCTCTCCTCTGTTTGGCTTTTGTTTTAATTGAGCATCTTGTATGATTTCTTTTTTTTCTCCTTTCATAGCATATCAATTATACTTCTTTATTTTCTTTTTAATTTTTGGCCCATGAGTTTGCAGTCTGCATTTACGAGTAATCCGGGTCCACTTTCAAATAGTACTATGCCACTTCATGGGTAGTGCAAGGACATTATAAACAGCAATCCCAAGTCCTCCTTCCCATCTCGTAGAACATGCTGCCATTCATTTATTTCACTTACCCCAAAACTAAAATCTGAATACAATCTTGGTAATCTTGGTATTATTATTTTGAACAACCTGTTAATTATTTAATCAATTAATAATAAAAATAGTCTATTTATTTACTTCATATATTCCTAACATCCTTCTTTATGTAGATCTGATTTTCTGACTGATATCATTTTCCTCCTCTCTAAAGAACTTATTCTAACTTTACCTGCAAGGCATGTATACTGACAAAAAATTTTTTAACTTATATTTGAGAAAATCTTTATTTCTTCTTTATTTTGATAAATAATTTTATTGGATACAGAATTCTAATTTGAAGTCTTTTTCTTTTTCTCTCTCTCTTTCCCTACTTTAAGTGTTTTTATTCCACTTTTTGTTTGTATGGTTCTAAAGGGAATTTGATGTAATTCTTATTCTTGCTTCTCTATAAGTAAGGTATTCCTACATAACCTGGCTTCTTTCAAGATTTTCACTTCGTCTTTGATTCTCTGCAGTTTTAATATCATATGACCAGGTGTAGATAAATATTTGGTGTTCAGACATCTTCCAGGATCTGTGGTTTGGTCTTTATCATTAATTTTGGGAAATTACCATTCCCTATGACTTTAAATATTTCTTCTGTTCTTTCTCTTTCTTCTTCTTTTGGTATTTACGTTATGCATATGACACTTTTTGTAATCATTCCACAGTTCTTAGATATTCTGTTCCATTTTTCTCAGTCTTTTTTTTTTTTTTTTACACTTCAGATTTGGTGGTTTCTATTGACATATCTTCAAGCTTACTGATCTTTCCTCTTCTGTGGGCAGTCTATTGATGAACCCATCAAAGGCATGCTTCATTTCTGTTAGTGTTTCTATTTATTTCTAGTATTTCCATTTGATTGTTTCTTAGAGTTTCCATATCTGTTTATACTATCCATCTATTTTTGCATTCTATTTTTTCCATTAGAGCCCTTATCTTATTAAATATACTTGTATTAATTCCATGCTTCAATAAGATGCTTCCACATCTTTAGTCTATCCAAACGAGGTTGTGTTGCTTGCTCTGTCTCTTCAAACTGTGTTTTTTGTCTTTTATGAATGACTGCCATGATGTACTGGGTAGAAGGAATTGGGCCTTTTGTGTTAGGTAATATGTGTATCTAACTAGAGGTTAGGATATGTTTACTTTTTGTTGTAACTATAGATATCACTTATAATTTCCCCTGTTGTCTTTGTCTTCCCTGTTATCTTTGGGTATCGAGAGAGATTTATTTCTAAACAAGGTCTTCAGTGTGCTATTATTTCATTGTATTTCCCTGTTCTTACACAGAAACTCTCCTCATGTGTTGGTAAGTTTGGGGCCTATGATTAGGTAGGTCTCAGTTGAGTCCTTTAGTATCACTGGGGTTGTATCCTTCACAGTAGCCTTTCTAGGGGTTTTTTGGCAGTTTTTTTGTCTGTTTGTTTGTTTTTACGCTTTTGATGTGAGACAGAAAGGGTAGATATGGCTGGAATTTCTCTTACCCACCCTGGAAAGCTACCAGGAGCTAGAGTTAGATATTTTCCTTTCTCCAGTGTGGTTAGGCCCTGATAAACCCCAGTAATTTACATTTTTTAAGTAGTTTGTCTTAAGGGTAAGTGTTGCTAAGAACAGAATGCTTTGTGTATATTTCAAAATGGCTACTTTTCCTCTTTATTTGCCAAAATTTTGAGGGAGTTTTTCTCTGATTTTCAGTGTGAGAAACTGGTAGAGTTCCTAGAGGTCAAGTTCACAGTAGTGTGATCCCTTCAAGAATGCTTGACTTTGAAACTTGTCCATAGGGACAAGTCCAGCAATTCATCAGTTTCAATCCAGGTTCTCCTACCCTGCTACTGGTTCCCACAGGAGTTTCTTTGCCTGGGCTTCTGCCCCGTAAGTTGTGATTCTTTGTGTCCGCCTATCTTCCTCTCCAAATTGGGGCGGGGGGGGGGGGGTCAGCAATGGTCATGATTACTCTGTGACATCAATTGTCTGAAGGAACTAAGAAGAATTGCTGATTTTCAGCTCAGCTTTTTCCTTGCTGCTAAGACTGGCATAATGATTTCTAATCTCCTTGCATGCTATACGGAGGACTGGAAGCCTGTGCTGTGTATGAGTAATGAATTGTTTAATATCTCTCTACAACCCTAATCCAAATGTGTAGAGGGCAGTCAATAGGCCTACTCTATACCCACATGTGTAGCAGGGCTCACATTAAAATACTGTATGTGAATGCACTCAATTCTCATTAATAGATTATTTATATCTTCTATTAAATGAGTTTATAGCCTATAACTTCTTTTTGAGGCAAATTTCTTCTTTTAATACTTTTGATTTTTTCTTTCTTCTATTATATAAGTTCAAGTGTTTGCAAATAAAGCCAAGAGAAACTGCATTGATATGGATTAAGTGTAGCTCAGTTCATTCCTTTGTGCTATCAGTGGTGATTAGTGAACAGACATCTAGCAGAATATGTGGGACCAAGTAAAGGCAAGGTTTCATCTTACCAATGCACTAATTCCAGTAAGATAAATATATAATGAAATAGATAAAGTGTTTCTGATATCCAGAAGTGTCCATTAAGATACGTTAAATCAGCATCAGCCTCCCGTCATTGTTGTAGGCCCTCAGAGATCGTGGCTGACTTCAGGAGAGGAAATTCAGAAAAATCTACTAATCAGACTCTTCCAATGTTTTGCCTAGAAACCTACATAGTTGGATATTATCTAAGTAGCTTCTCTCTTGTTTTGATACTATTCTGTAATTTGTTAACATTAATACTCATGTTTCCTATTGCCTCTTCATATCTGTTGATATTTTTCTCCGAAGGTACGCTTCTCCTAAATAAATGTTGAGGAGTGTTCTCCTCAAAAAACTTAACATAAATTTAATTGGATATTATTATATTTGTATTTATTAGACATATAATTATGTTTTAATTTAGCAAGTTCTCTTCAAGTTTTCCCTATCATAAAAGTAGTTACAATTATACCATCATTTTTAATATAATATAATCTTGTTTATAATATCTATGCATAATGTTTTATTTATGTATTCTTTGAATCCATTTTGTTTTATGATAAAAATTACGAGAAAATATTTTATTATATGTGATGTTGACTATTACAATATTAATGGGTAAGCATCCAACCATAAAATATCAAAATAGAAGTAGCCAAATGATTTGTCCAGTTGCTGATTTGAGAAGTTATTTCAAATAATAAGTTATTATTGCAACATAAATTGTTTTTCAGTAAAATATGTGTAATAAAATATACAATTAGGGGCAAATTAAACTACTTTTCAAGGATATTAGCCATTTTACTTTTTCAAAGTAGTAGATGTTTAAAAATTTTTTTAAGTTTACTTATTTAGAAAGAGTGTATGCATGTGCATGCGCACTAGTAGTTCAGGGGCAGAGAGAAAGAGAGAGGGTAAGAGACCCCAAGCAGTCTCTGCACTGATCAAAGCCCAATACGGGGCTTATCCTCATAAGCCACTAAATCATGACCTGAACCAAAATCACGAGTTAGACACTTACTGACTGAGCCACACAGGTGCCCCTAAAAAGTCTTTTAAAACATAATTATTTTGGTGATGGTTATCACAAACTTTTTTTTGGACAGTGAACATTATTTTCATTGAAAGAAATACATAATGTTATTCTTTAGTGGGTTTCTCTTTGGCCATAAAGAAAAAAATCAGATTATCTGAAGTGTTTAAATGAGCCTCTTAGCTTTACCATTGGCCATTGTGGCTCCAGAAACATTGGACATAACATGCAATTATTCAATTTAATACTACATGTTACAATTGAAACAACCCATGGGACTATCAAAAAGTTTCACTGCCATTAAGTAATGAATTGATGAAATTTCTCAGAATTAACATGGACTGTACTAGGATGAAATAATGGGATGATGTGCTTTGAAGTTTATTGGAGAGTTAATGCTCATGATGGGGCACCGGGGAGGCGGGGGGCACATAGAACAGGCAGGGGTTGTTGTGGCGGATTTGGGGAAATCAGAGAAAAGGAAGAATGCAGGAAATGGAATTTGGCATGAACATGTAAGATCAACTGAAGATTAAGAACACTGAAAGCAGAGAGAAAAGTGAAGTGAAAAATGATAAAAATAGATATGGTAATAAAATACATTTATACTAGGGTTTTGAAAAAAAGCAGGAAGTATTTGGCTTTGTTTTAATGTAATTTGATTTTCTGAATTTTTTTTAGAAAAAGAGTTATAACATAAATAAAACCATCTCCTTTTAAATCTTTAAGATGTAACCTAGGATTTATGAAGAAAACAAAAGAGTCTGAGACAGTTCAGTTTCGGTTGATTTTGTAACGTTGTCCTGTTATTATATTAAATTGGAAGCTTCTTACCTCTTTAATTCTTTTGAAAAATTAATTTAGTTTTAGAAATAGGCACCTACCAGATCCTAGAGCTGAAGACTCTTTGGGATGAATGTTTGCTTTTGTGTGAGATGGGAAACACTCAGGTTACCCAAATTCTTTTCATACTGACTTTTAGCTTATTTCACTTATTGAGGAGTCAATATAATAAGTTATTTTTGCTAGAAAAAGTGTGCTTTTCCACACTGTTAATGTTAAATCTCACATTTCATATTTCCAAACCTTGGCAAGTTTTTCTGTTTTTCTTTGTCTATGATCATCTTGATGTATTTAAAAAAATGTTTTAACTTCCATTAAGAGGTAAATTCTTTTAAAACTTAAATCCAATTAGTTAACATGTAGTGTTATAATGATTTCAGGAAGACAGTTTAGTGGCTTATTACTTACATGTAATACCCAGTGCTTATCCCAAGTGACCTCCTTAATGCCCATCACCCTTTTGGCCCATGTCCATGTCTCTGTATGTTAGAGCCTCTTAGGGTTTGCCTCCCTCTTTGTTTTTATCTTATTTTTGCTTCCTTTCCCCTATGTTCATGTTTTGTTTTTTAAATCCTACACGTGCACGAAATCATATAATAATTGTCTTTCTCTGACTGATTTATTTCACTTAGAATAATATACTCTGGCTTCATCCATGTCATTGCAAATGGCAAGATTTCATTCTTTCTGATCACCAAGTAATATTGCATTGTGTGTGGATGTACATTCCCCCTTTTCTTTATCCATTCATCAGTTGATGAACATTTGGGCTCTTTCCATACTTTGGCTATTGTTGATGGTGCTGCTATAAACATCAGAGTGCTTGTCCCCCTTCGATTCAGCATTTTTGCATCCTTTGGATAAATACCTATGGATTTCTAACTTAGGCTTTTTGTGATACTGAACATTATCAGCGTGCTAATTTCTGACTCTAGATCCTAGTAGTATAAAATTTGGGTAAACTTTTACAGGATAAATTATCTTTAGATAAATTTTGATATTAAGAAAAAATAAGACTTTTTAGTAGGAAGGAATGTCATTGGACAGAAACACTGTTGCAATAGAAGAAAATTATTATTCATGTGTTTTCTCTCCTCTGGGCCATATTTTTCCCATGTAAATGAAAGAGTTGTGTATATGATTATTAAATTACATTATAAACTATTATATATATACATACATACACACACACACATACACACACATATATATATACATATATATATATAAAACTATCATTTCTAGGGAAATGATAACTGAAAGTTAGGTACAAAAAGGTAATATAGAAAAATATGTTTGCAACCTTACTTATTTTTGTCTTATTTAAAATATAGATTTTTTTTGAAGAGCACTAGGAAATAGCATTTTTTTATTTTGTTTTGAATTGTTTTTACATTTTAAAAAGACTATTAGAACTTGGCATGATGGTTGATTTCAAAGTTAACTTCATTGCTATTTTACTGTTTATTTGCTGAATATGTTACTCCCTGGACTTAAAAAAAGTCTTGGATATTGGTGTTAGTTAGTTCAGGAAGATTTCCTGTTTGTGAAAATAGTAAAGATGTTCTGCACATTGCTTTGGCTTCTGAAATGACTTGTGTATGACCAGGGTCACTTACTATAAGGGTTCTCCTCTTTTAAAACAACCTTGGTGAAACATGGATAAAGTCCTTTAGCAATGAGAAATTCTGGTTTAATACCTTCTCCAAGCTCTTGTAGATTCTTAAGATAGTTACAGGTTCTGGCCCTACCTAATATGATACACAGAAATTGACATGACAAAAACCAAACCAAACAAAGGTCTAACAACTTAAAGAAAATACAACTCACTTTGTAACCCTAATATATACAGATAGAAAGTATAGTCATGGTGTTGTGCTGCCACATTGCCAGACTCCATTCTTTCCTTAATAACCGGGATGCCATACAGGTGTAACATGCAAACCGTAGTTACCTTTTCTTCCCCCCCCCTTCCATTATTAGATATATACCATTGAGGAATCCGGACTAAACATCCTCATGTGGTCAGTGATTGGAAATAAAAGAACTGGTTGGATGCATGGACATGTACCTCTCTCCAGTAACAGTGCATTTAAAGTGGCATTTGAAGCTGATTTGGGTGGAAATGAGGACATTTTTATTGCCCTTGATGACATCTCGTTCACCCCAGAATGTGCCTTTGGAGGTGAGTGATATCTTAGTAGATGGGATGTGCTAGTATGTGTTTACTGTCTAAAAATAGAAGAACTGGGAATTCCTGATGAATAATATTTGTGTCCAGGTACAGTGCTATTTGCACATTGCAGGAAGAACAAAACATGTTGTAGGAGGTAAAGTTTTTCTGGCCATGAGCTTAACCATAAAGTTTTCATGTGTAGGTAACCAAATTACTTCAATTACAGTTCTTTTTTTTTAATGTGTTTATTTTACTTTTGAGAGATGGAGAGAGATAGAGAGACAGACAGAGTGCAAGTAGGGGAGGGTCAGAGAGAGACACACACACAGAAACTGAAGCAGGCTCCAGGCTCTGAGCTAGCTGTCAGCACAGAGTCCAACACAGGGCTCGAACCTATGAACTGACATCATGACCTGAGCTGAAGTCAGATGCTTAACTGACCAAGCCACTCTGCACCCCACTTCAATTACAGTTCTTTAAGAGACATAGAAGAAAGTTAGTTTTATTATAAAAAAAAAAACCACTATTGCCTACTTTCTTTATTTCTGAAAGTTCACAGTACTATATAAGGTAAAGATTCTTCTGGTCACCTGTCATCCTCCCAACTGTCTTTTCCATTCACATTTGCTTTCCCTCATTCTCCAGGCCATTTCCCTTCTCCTCAGTGTTTCTATGGTACAATCTATAATTCTGAGTCTATTGCATAAAGAAAACTAGAGTCTGGTCAGTAACCCTTTTTGTAAGAAATCATTTCCTTAACTGAAATCTGAATTTCTGCTGCTTACAATGCTCCCACTGAAGTGGCCATTTGTTTGTAATAAAGTCCTCAGATTTTTGAAGTTAAATAATAGGGTCATTGTCTTTATGGCTATACTATGCCTCTTTCAAAATTTTATTTTTATAAAACTATTTAAAATTTCTTCTTTTTGGGATCCTTGGCTGGCTCAATCAGCAGATCATCCAACTCTTGATTGTGGGGTTGTAACTGATCTTGGGATTATAATCTTTGGGCCCCAATTGAGTGTAGAGATTAGTTAAAAAAAAATGTTAACAGTTTTAAAAATGTAAAACATTTCTTCTTTTTAAGGCCACACATCTGGGTTCTTATCCTTCTAATGGTTTTTCTCTGGATCCTAAATCCTGGGCAGTTTCACCTTCCAGGTCCCTCAGCCTATGTGAAATATTGATCTTTTCAATTCTAGCCACCTTCATAAATCTTCTTCCTTCATAACCAGCTCCCACACTTACATCCTGGGTCCTATCATCCCATCTGAAATTTTAGGGTTGAAAATCTTATCTGATCATTATATCCTCTACTTCCTGAATGCTCTTCCTAAACTGTTTTCCAACATAATTAATAGGAAAAAATACAATTTTAGGACCTCAATACGTCCTGCTCTCCCCCTCATAAAACAACTTTAAAAATTTTTTAAATGTTTTTTATTTATTTTTGAGAGGCAGAGAGAGCACAGGCAGAGGAGGGTCAGAGAGAGAGGGAGACACAGAATCTGAAGACAGGTTCCAGGCTCTGAGCTAGCTGTCATCACAGAGCCCGACATGGGGCTCGAACCCACAAACCGTGAGATCATGACCTGAGCCGAAGTTTGACGTTCAACTGACTGAGCCACCCAGGTGCCCCAAAGCAGCTTTTTTATATCCCCCCCACTAATCCCAGATTTAACAATCTAACATCTCCATTCCATTCTCAGTCAGCACTTTGAATTATTTTATATCCAATTTTCTAAAGATAAATTTGGTTTCTAATTATGTGCCAGGAATCGTGCTAAGTACTTTGCATGTACTGACACATTTATTTATCAGACCAACTCTGTAGAATAAATATAAATATCTAGTTCATGTTCAGTCATAATGACCTTATTGGTCTTTGAAACTGGGTTACTATAATCCTTTGCATTTACCAGGCTGCTGCTGGTCATGCTCATTGGGACCATTAAAAATGTTGGTTTATCGCCTTAGCTGGGTGGTCCAGGGTCCTACACACATCTATTTCCCACTCCTGGCACTACTTTTCTACAACATTCCTCGAATCTCCCAGCTGTTTCCTTGAACTTTGTTGACTCTGCCAATGTCCCTATATCCTTTGATTAGAAAATAACTTCCATTTGTAAAAAACTCTCTTAAATTTCTCTTTTGCACCTCCAAATGTTCCTGTGTCCACAGCCAACCTCTTTTTTGTTACCATGTATCTGAGGGAAAAACAAATAAAAAAACAGAAAACAAAACAAAGAAAAAAAACTTCTGTCTTACCAACAGTAAATTTTTGGTCATCTCTGTTCCTAGTTCCTCCCAGTCACTGTTCCATCTAAGTCTTCTCTGTCCTTGTCTTCAGTTTCTTTTCTTCCCCTACTTATTCTCAGCTCTTGTCACACACATGCGAACATGCACTTCCCACTAATTCTGATCTCCTTAAGAGCAAGAGAAGCATGTCAGTTTCATCTCCAGAGCCCATCGAAGTTCTAGGAAATATGGGCTGAAAAGTTACTATTCTAAATAATCGCAGTAATCGTTATAACTGATGATGTGAACAGGGTCTTTAACGTTTACCTAAGTATAAGTGAATTGTTGCCTACTATGTTATAGAACAGATTCAACTTTTGGGGATAGTTAAAAAATAAACAGTAAGACCTTTGGCATTAAACCATGAGCTGTCTTCTTTCTGTAAGTTTCTGTAAAAGATGTGCCTCTACCCACCTTCCCTTCCCATCCAAAATCCAGGATCTCTCGGCATAGTTTTCCCAAGAGTGCTTCATGGTTGGTTCAGGCAGATGTTTTTAGAGAATCCTCTATTAAGCCAATATTTCTCAATCAGGTTATTTGGGGCCCCACAGTGACATGCCAGGGAATATGCAACACTGCCAAATAAAGTGTTATGTGACGTTTGGAGTAAAGTGACATGTGACAGGTGGAGTCAACATTTATTGAGTGGTGGAGAGGTGACAAATGGACTAAAATATTGGAAACATGAGTCTAAATCATACCTTAATATATACTTTTTGAAAATCATTTTAACTCCTGAGACCATGTTTTGTCATCAGGGAAATGAAGTAGATGATCCCTTAAGTCCCTTCCAAACCTGCCATTTTATGATCAGGACTGGATTTGTACACGAGGATCAGGAAAGCAGAAGGAATGGATAGAAAATGACAGGGAGAGAGCCCACGGAGAAGGAGGAGGGTTCTGTTAAGGAGGTTGCAGGGCTGAGGGCCGACAGGTGAAAGCAGAGGTGGCACTGTAATTAGAGGACTCGTCACTGCTCACTGTGTTGGTGAACTTGGCAGGTCTGCCCTTTATTCAGTCAGTGTTTGTTGAGAATATGGTGTGTGCTGTCCTGGATTTGGATTGGAAGTGATGATATGAATATAAGTGGTTTTATTTTGTCTTGCTTTGTGTGTGTGTGTGTGTGTGTGTGTGTGTGTGTGTGTGTGTTACCCTTTCATTTCCATACTCTAAACATACCTCAAGCAGCAAATTCTATAGATTTTGCCCTTCCTTCACCCCCTGCCCTCTGACTTCTTCCACTTTACTTCCCAAACTCTATTTCAAGGCATCCTTATTATTCACCGAAATCTCTATAATGGCTACATAACTGATTTATCTAAATAAATTACTATCATGTATATTACTCTCAAATTCATCTTCTAGTACCTATTATGAAATAAGTTCCAGAAAAGTAGGTCTTACATCTTATTATTCAACAGAACATCAAAAAAATTATTTTATTACAAGACTCAGAATCTGACTAGGGCTAACTTAAGTAGAAACTAAGTTTGTTGGAAGGATTTTGGATACTTCCAAAAATTAAATGTGATACTGAGAATCTAACACAGAAAAATGAGAGGGAAGGAAGTGAGATGAACTAAATCAGAGGCTAAATAAAACTAGCAAATTCCAGGATCTTTGAAGGCTTGCTTTGGAAGCTGGTCTATCTGCTCCCCTACCATGAACACTGTGAACAATCTCTAATGGTCCTCATGTCACTCCATCAGAACTAAAAGAGCTGGTTGGAAGCATAGCATTGACCAAACCCATACTTCAGGGTCCCCTAAAAGTTACACTCTTTCATATCTAATCTCCACATCATCCATGTCTGCATTATGGCCATTCCTCTTCTCTTAATCATAATCAAGCTTGGATACTCTGCAGTATATGGACCAAATTATAAAACTAACCAGGAATAATACATTTTTTGGCTATACTCCAGTGTAGATAGAAGAAATAAAAGGGAACTAATCAAAATATACAAATTCACACAAGTTATAAAGAAGAAAGATCCATAGAGGCTCTCAATCGCCTACTGAGTACATTGCTTATCCTTTATTACAGCTCTGGTCTGATCCGTCTCTGTCCATAAAATAATCCCTTAAAGTAGGACCTCCTGCTTCTACTCAGTTGTGCACCATGTTCTCACACCCCCATGACATCAGTCCTACCACGCCGATGGCTGGGAACGCCCTGCCCTTTACCTCCTCTTGTGTAAATGCTTTTCCACTTTCAAGGGCAGAGCAATGCCACCTTTTTCGTGAATCTATCCTTAATAGTCCTTAAAGGAAGCCAGCCCCTTTTGCAGATTCTCTTAGCCTGAAGTTTGCAGCTCTCCTCTAATATATCCTACATGGCATTTTGTGATATGCATAGCTTATTTTCTGTCATTTGTTTTGGTCCTCTATGTTGAAAAATCACCTTTGCCATTGTGATTGTTGTTGCTGTTGGGGTGTGTGTGTGTGTGTGTGTGTTTTAATTCTAGTGAGAATGAGTGATCTTTAACTTTTAGATTGATGGAGAAAAATATAAAATAAATTTTAAGTCAGTGTATGATCAGAGTAGATATTCATTTTATATCAGAAGTGGTATAACAATAATAGATAAAATATTTAAAACATTTTAATGTATGATTCATTTTATAATTTTGATTCATTTAGTGATCATGGGCCTAATTTTAAAATTAATTGTGATTAATGTACAGAAGGCTGAAAGAAACTGGTAATCAGTCAACCCCAGTTCATTTACTGGCTTATAGAATATTGTTAACTTTTAAATCTATTATTGCAGGTCATGGAGTCCTCAGAGTTTATCAAATGATGGGATAATTCCTTTTTACTCCAGGAAGGGCATTACATTTAAAGGGGAGAAAAAAGAACACAACACAAGAACCAGAAAATGGCATTAAAAGCTAATACCAAGCAGGCTTAGGGAGCAACACTCAAATTCCCCCTCGACTACATTTGGAGAAACTTGTATATTATACAGTGCAATGGGTCTTAACTTGATTTCCTGCTGATCGTCAGGCAAGAAGGAATTTTAAATTAGGGAGAAGAAATCCAAATGAAAACCATGGCAAAATCAGTCCCAATATGAACCATACTCTACTAGCCTGAATCTGAAGATAAGCCACAAGTTACTGTTCGAACTCTGCATCTGAAAGGTTAATGCTTTAATGTGAACACTGATAGTATCATATAAACATGTTTATATATTATCATATAAACATATACATCTATATGTATAAAATACAAAATATATACATAATACTTTAATGTATAAGTAACATATACATAAAATAAGACATGGTGTGGTGGTTTAGCAATTCTCTACCATATGGAAACAATAATCAATTCCTAAATTCCTAGTCATTTTTGGAAATTATCATAACCTTTGCTAAATCCTTTCTTTTCACTCAGAAATACTCAGCAGACCAAATGTTTTACCAGGCCAAGTGTGTCTGAGAGATTTGGGGAGCTTTGCATTGCCAAGGTCAATTTGGCTCTGTTTTGTTCTCTTGGGCTATTAGAGTCTACTTTTATTATGGTTTTCCTGATTCCTTGGAACACATATGTTGTTATCTGGAAAATATCCAGACTTTATGAAAACACGTTTGTTTGTTGCCTAAGAAATAGAATAAGAAAGTGACACTGCTTCACTAAAAGATCATTTTTAAGATTTTTTTTAAATTAGAAATCAGGTGACTCAACAATTCTGATAATAGTTTTTCTGATAACATCTTATTGGCAGGTGAGAACATTTTACCCAGAAAGAACTGGTCACTCTTTGTGGAAACAATTGGAAATGGGGAGCATAGAAAACAAACAAACAAAACACACAACTTTCTTGGCTTAACAAAGCATACATGGGTTTATATGTATGAGTTATTTTCACTAACATAAACTTGCTCAAAATAGAAAACATGAGGTTAGGGAAATAACGAGGTTTTTGGGAAAAACAGGTCTAAAGAAATGGGCTGGATCATTTCTGCCAGATGGAGCAAATGATTAATCAATTAGGAGGTCAGTCCAAGTCCTCAAATATACTGACATTGCTTTTTTTGCCCCTTCTGGTCTTTCTGATTGTAATATAATTAACATAATGTTAGTCATGCCTTCTGTAGAATCACATATGGGGCTAGATAACCCAATACACTTTAAAGTAATCACTTTTTTAAAAGATTTTATTTTTAAGCAATCTCTACACCCAGCAGAGGTCTTGAGCTCACACCCCCAACATCAAGAGTCACATGCTCCACTGTCTAAGGCAACAAGGAGCCCCTAAAGTAATCACTTTTAATCATTGTAACAGAAAGGCAAAAACGAATCTTAAAAATTATGCATTATTTTAAGTAATGATAATGCAATCATAGCAACACTTCAAACTTTAGATAAAACTACTTATTAATATTTCTCAAAAGTTAACATTGATTAGATTAAGGATCGCTATATTTATCTCTGTCTTTAGAGCCAGTGCCATATTAACGGAAAGTTCTGGTATCACAGCCACTTTCTCTGGTTGGGTCATAGAAATAGTCAAGATACTACAGCAGAGAGGTCTCTGAAAGACCACATAGGATTATATGTGACTCCTGCGTGGTCTTCTCTACCACCCGCCATCATTTCTCTCTCCTTTGACCTTCCTGAGACATGTACAGGGGCTATTTCCAAAGTGTGTATGAAATTAAACAATATCCCCTCACAGATTGCTTAAAAGTCTTTAGATTGCCTTCAGTTGTATATGGAGTGTTTTGGAGAGATAGCTTTCCACTCTCCATCTCAAGCCTTCTACACTAAGACAGAAAAATCTAATAATTGATTGGTGCCAAAGTACTCAAAATTTATGTAAGTAAAAGCTTTCCCACTCACAGGATTGACAATGACATTTACTTTCCTGGTCCCTTCCCAGCCAGCAGAGGGTATAATACCATCATACCTGAAACATTCATGATCCTCTGCAGTTTTAGATTTGATAGGGAGAAGAACATAGATGAGGCTGAGTCAGGCATCAGGACAGTGGTACTTCATCCTGTAAGTGCAGTGGATTTAATCCCGTAAGGCATGGAGAACCATTTGTGAGCAGGAGTCTTCTTTGGAAAATGTATTTGAAGCAATATGAAACATGAATTTAAAAAGGAATGCATTTAATAATAATGGCCTTAAATTTAGAAGGCAAGAGTTTAGTATTTGGGGAATTTTTAAACTATTAAATAAAGTTGCAATTAATATGGGATAGAGCTATCAAGTGAATAGCATTAAATTAGGTCAAGTACATAACCTGGTCCAACATTGTGTATAATAGAGGCCACATCAGCATAGGTATGTCTGACCAGGAACTGTAGCACCATCTGGAAATGATAAAATAGGAATGAATCTGTTATCCACTAGGGTCTCTCTGGGTTCCAGGCTTCATGACAAGAAACAAATGGCCAGCAACCACTGTAACATTTTATATTTTTATATATGTTCCCCCATTCACACACGTTTTCGATTATTTGGGGTTATATGATGGCAGAAAATTCTTCATTTATGCAATTTCAGCCATTTACCGTGCTATCACTATTTTTTAGCTAGGAAGGGATTTGAGATAACCATAGCAAGCCTTGATGTTGAGTATAAGTGATAACTCTGTGGGGGCCTCTGAAATATGTTCTCTCTCCTCAGCTCTTGATTCTCCATAAATATATTCTTGATTTTCTTTCAAGTCTGCAACCTCCATATGAGCCGGGGGAGAGCGGGAGCTCCAACAGTAGGGTATTTACTCCTCTATCATAGCCTCGTGGTTGTTTTGTTTTGTTTTGTTTTTTGTTTATGTTGCTCAACATCCCCTGCCTGGCCCTTCTCCACCATTTCTATCACTAGTGAAGACCTTCATGGTTTCAAACAACCCGCTGGAGGCTGCATGTACGTGCCTGTGTGCCCGGATAAAATTTATATATAAATTTTGAAGTTCTTTCAGCTTTCTCCTATATTTATTATAGATTAGCCTTGAATGGCTATAGCTCTTCACTTTGAAAATAATGACGACTTTCTGTTTGGCATCTCAGGTTCTAATCAGCATCTACACTGGATCCAACTTCTGGAAACTTTAAGATTTTCCTTACTTTTGTCTCGCTTGTCAGACTTTTGACTTTTCTCTTCTGACAAGCCAGATTAGCCCTCCTGACTTATCATATACTTTGCATGCTCCCCACACATCTCTATATGTGCCATGCACTTCCGTTTTCTTTAGTCCAAAGGTCACGTTCCATCTTTTCAGGAATATTTGAGCTCTTAGTTATTGAAATTAAATAACATCAAAATGATTCCCTTATGTATGACTCCCAATTAGAGATAACCATTATTAATTTAAAAAGAAATGGATATTTTTATACTTTAGGAAGGGTCCTTCAGGAAATATCCTCCAATCAAGAGTTCTGAAGAATTGAAATGTGTGTGTGTGCACATGTGCGCATGTGTGTGTGTAAAATCTTTTCCTCCTTCTATAGTCCAATAGTGATTTTTGTGATCTTTTTGAGTATTGTAAATGAGACACATGCCAGATAAAATTACCTATTTATATTTGATATATCTTTCAATGAGCATTTTACCATTTACGTCATCAAGCATGGCAATCTTTGGCAAGAGCTTAATTCCAGCCCTCTAAAACTGAAGTTCCTTATGCATACTTTTTTCCTTTCAAAACAGGCAATCAGTGTGCATTGGTGGTATAGTGGTGAGCATAGCTGCCTTCCAAAACAGGCTATCAATTTTGCTTTCATTACACATATTAATCATAAAGATAAAAGTCCATCAGATTATCCTTGAGACGAGGCTTTTATTGAACTTCTTTGAAAAATCATGAAAGCATCTCACTGTTTCACTATAAATTACCACTGTGGAATAATTTTCATTGGTACAAGAAAGGTATTTCAACTTCTCAAACTAAGTGAACAGTGAAACTCAACATCCTGTAGGACAAAGAAAGACACAGAACATCAAACTGTAACTGTCTGTAGAACACAGAATGAAGCCGAAGGAGGTGATCAGTGGAATGGCTTAGTTACTGGGAATATGAAAGTTAGTTAACAATTCCAGTTCCCTCCCCTGCCTTTATGTGAGGTGTTTTAGTTTTAGTTTTAGCTTTTCCTCTTCTCTATCCTGAGATTTGTTACAAAACAAAAAGGGCAGGTTTATTCATATCTGGAGAGAACATTGTTTGCAAAAGTCCTTTCATAAAATACCAAAAAATTACCGAAGCAATTGGTAAAAATCTACCATGTCTATATGAATGTATGATAGCTTTAGTTGCTAAAAGTTCATTAAAATACATTGGGAGGATATTTTTAAATAACTTCCCAGTTTCTATTTTTCTGATCTACCCATTTTTGTGGCTTATTAAATCAATGGAAATAGTTTGTCAATGGATTCGTTATTTTATCCATTTTTGTTATTTAACTGGCTATTATCAAGGAAAGTAAAATTTCTATTTGAATAATTGATTTATTTTTTTATGTTTTTTATTTATTTTTGAGAGATAGTGAGAGACAGCATGAGCAGGGGAGGTCAGAGAGAGAAGGAGACACAGAATCACAAGACAGGCTTCAGGCTCTGAGCTAGCTGTCAGCTCATTGCAGGACTCGAACCCCCAAACCGTGAGATCATGACCTGAGCCGAAGTTGGACACTTAACCGACACTCAACCAGGCACCCCTTAAATAATTGATTTATTATTCACTGATTTAAGAACTATTTATTGAACACATACCTCTTGGCATTAACTCTTTGGGCATTAAGATGTCACTATATTTTCAAAAGAAGATTGAAACTTCTCCATCTCTGACTTGGAATGTCCAAACTCAACGTGAAATCACAAGTCAGAGCAAAAAATGGGTAAAGACCCAGAAAATATAGGGTCACATGATGGAACTGCTATTTCTTGATGGAGCTAGTATAGCTTTGAGGGTGGGATTTTCTGCTCATTTCAGAATCACTTTTCTCAAAACCAGCTTGCCTGCAAATCCCCTGCACTGCAAGGCAGCATTTCTTATTTCCTCCTGAAGCGCATGGAAGCGAAAACGCATGTGTTTATCGTAGTACACACGCAATCCAGACTAGAGAGCAGTGACTTCCATACAACTTATGATGCTCACCATAAATGCACACCTATTCTCCACTGGAGGAAACATATTTGGTGGCATATAGTGAGTGTAACTTTATTATTGGTACATCCCTGAATCAGCTCTAATACACAGAGAGAAAATCCATTGCAAACTGCAACACTTTATTATTGATCCCAGCATGCTTGAGACTTGTAATTCATTTGAGAACCATTCCCCTACAGCTAATATGAGATAGTATATTAGTACGTGTGCGTGTACATGCATGTACACTAAACTTTCACAGCAGCGTCTTTCTTCTTCCTGCCCCAATATCCGGTCTGCACAATATCTCTAATCAGATACAGCTTGAGGAGTGCTGGCTTAGCAAGAAGAAGCAACTTTAAGTTCAACAGTGAATTGTATTGTCAAAATGAGTCCACATTTCTCTGGAGTGTCTCTTCTGCTCCTCTCTCTCACCGTCACCATCTTCAATACGTGACCAGCCCTCTATCTCTTACTTTTTTTCATTTTTTCCCCTATTCTAACAGGGCTAATTGGGGTAGAGGAAAGTGGCACCGTGGGCACTGCATGTGCTATTTCAGCTTGCTTTCCTGGTATAAGTCTCAGGCTTGTCCTGATCACGTTATACTGTCCCACAGAGGAACTGTCTCACATAGTGAACGGCAGCATGCATTTCCAAGGAAGCTTCCTAGGGATGGGGCTGATCTGACTCCTCCCTTCATGTGTTCACTGGCCTTGCACTTCAGTTCCTTTGGTTCTAAACAACCTGACTAAACAGCTCACCCGGCCTGGTAAGTCATGGGCCTGTGCGCTTGACTGGTGCATACTACGTTTGTCAAAGTATTGCATATTTTAAATGTTGAATTTTATTTTATTTTAAATAATTTTATTTATTGTTTTTTTTAAGATTTATTTTTTTAAATGTTTTATTTATTTTTGATACAGAGAGAGACAGAGCATGAGAGGGGGAGGGGCAGAGAGAGAAGGAGACAGAACCAAAAGTAGGCTCCAGGCTCTGAGCTAGCTGTCTGCACAGAGCCCGACGCGGGGCTCGAACCCATGAACATGAGATCTGAGCTGACCCGAAGCCAGAGGCTTAACCGACTGAGCCACCCAGGTGCCCCTAAATGATTTTATTTATTGTTGAGAGAGCGTGAGTGGGGGAAGGACAGAGAGAGACGGACAGAGGATCCAAAGCAGGCTCTGTGCTGACAGCAACATATCTATGTGGGGCTCGAACCCACAAACTGTGAGATCTTACCTAAGCCAAGATCAATGGTCAGACAATTAACTGACTGAGCCACCCAGGCACCCTTAAATGTTGAATTTTATTAGCACCACGCTCTAACCAACTGAGCTAACCGGCCAGGCGTTTAAATGTTGAATTTTAAAAGCAATTTGGAGAGGAGCACCTGGGTGGCTCAGTCATTTAAGTGGCCAACTTTATTTTATTTTTTTAATGTTTTATTTATTTTTGATACAGAGAGAGACAGAGCATGAGAGGGGGAGGGGCAGAGAGAGAAGGAGACACAGAACTGGAGGCAGGCCCCAGGCCCTGAGCTAGCTGTCAGCACAGAGCCTGACATGGGGCTCGAACCCATGAACATGAGATCTGATCTGAGCCAAAGTCTGAGGCTTAACCGACTGAGCCACCCAGGAGCCCCTAAGTGGCCAACTTTATATCAGGTCATGATCTCCCAGTGCGTGGGTTTGAGCCCCGATTCAGGCTCTGTGCTGAAGGCTTAATGCTGGAGCTTGCTTCAAATTTTGTGTCTTCCTGTCTTTCTGCACTTCCTCTGCTTGCACTTTGTCTCTCTCTCAAAAATAAATAAACATTACAAAACTTAAATAAAATATAAATAAAAATAAACAAGGGATTTGGAGAAACTAGAACATAGAAATTTCAGAAGGAATACATCAAATACAAGTTACAGATTCCGAGGTGTACTATTGCTGCTTTCTCTTAGATGATGTCTCCTTACTGTGTCCTCACTGGGTGGAAGGATCAAGAGCTATTTTTATATTCATGAAAGCTCTGCCATCATGAGCCAGTCACCTCTGGAAGATCCTAGTTCCACATATCATCCCATTTCAACATGAAATTTGGGGGATACAAACGTCCAATCTATAGTACGTCCAGTCTATCCACCCTTACCGTGTCACACAGAATAACTTCACTGCTCTAAAAATCCCATGCTCCCCGTTTTTTCTCCTCTTTCCCCTCACCCCCTGGCAACCACTGATCATTTTAACAGTCTCCAGTTTCACCTTTTCCAAAATACCATAGAGGTAGAAGCAGGCAGTAGGCAGCCTTTTCAGATTGACTTTCTATCTTCATTTAGTATTTAAGGTGTACTGAGAATGTTCAGGTTATAAAAGAGAACAATTAATATTGTTCAGTTTTTACAGAATCATATGAGAAATACATTGACTGTAATGATGAGCTAACTCCATGAGTGACACCCAAGAATAAAGACATTGTGATTAAAATTTTAGGAGAACTTTTTTAACTTCTCAAAGGGATTATACAGCAGAGTGCATTGAATTCAGAAGATTAATACACTACATCTTCCCAGAGTACTCGTTTTATTTGAATACCTGGAGGAAGTTTTTTTATATTAAGAAAGCATGGATATATTATGTCGTAGAATACAGAATTTTCATTAGGTAAAACAAGAGACTTAAGAGAAATGCCGAGCTCACGGAGAAGTGCTTCTGGCTAAGAGCCTATTTAGACTCCCCCAAGGGATGCAAGTTCATGTTCCTCTTGCATCAGAAATACTTCAGTGGAAAATCTGAGATGTGATTCAGGGGAATTCAATTTAAAACAAAATACATTTTGATGGCTGGAGAGGATCTTAGGTCGGGTTCCCAGGGAAGCAGACCCGGAGGCACAGATTCTCATGCGCAAGGTTTATTGGAAATTTTCGTGAATTGAAGTGGAGGAAACTGGGCTGGGCAGGGGGACAGCTGGGCTGCGATGCAGGTATTTAAGGGGCCTCAGCAGGTGTCAAGGGAGCTCTGGGGCTGCACTGGCCCTTTCGTAGATGTCCCGAACCGAGGGGTAGGGGCTGCCTTGGCCATCCTATCCCCAGAGCACTGGGCAGTGAATACAGATGTTCCCTGGAGGATGTCTAACTTAGGAGGGAAAGTCCTGGGGCTGGACCCAGCTGTGAGCTGTCGGTAAACCCCCCACAGCAGTGGGAATTAACACCTTGAACTTGCTGGAAGAACCTGGGAAGCACAACGCAAGAGTCCACTGAAGTCAGTATAAGCCCACCAGCTTCCCTGAAAGAAGGACTTAGGACAAGTGTGTTCTGACTACATTTTGATGTGAATAATTCTGAAATAATGGAATCACTACCTCCAAATAAAATAGATTATTTTGCATTTTGTATCTAATGTCGGGAAAAAAGTAATGGAACACACACGTAAACACACACACACACTGTTTTGAACAGAAGAGTAAAAAATCCTGAAGGGAATAAAATTATTTCCTTAATTTTTGTTTTCCAGAAAGAGTTAGTAACTTAGCTAAGTATTAGCTGTATAACTAAATCTGAGTTTCTTTATTACACAGTTTATTGAAACTTCTCAACCTTCAGTGAGTTCATAAAGATAAAACTTCAGTGCATAAATATTTTAGAAAAAAATAAAGGATGTCTGCATTTTTTGAAATGTGAGATTAATGGAAAGAAAGAAAATAAACTATTTGACCATGGTTAAATATATTAAGAGCTATATTATATAAATATAATTACATATATAAAGGTATAAATATATATACACACACATATATGTTTGTGTATATATGTGTGTGTGTGTGTGTATGTATATATATATATAAAGGTATAAAAACTTAAATATAATTCATTTTCTGAGTTTGAGTTTAGGGTGTTTATCCTGAGAACTATGACTGTATGTGCCGCTATGACCTGTTAGTTGTTACATAAGAACATGGTAATAATGTCTCAAAGTCACGCATTTACCCCAGTTAAATATGCTTGTTTCCATGAAAGGATCCCTGAAATACATGGCTTTCACTGCAGAGTTTGGGTCTAAATATATTCTAGATACATTACCACTACTGAGTGAGTGGGGAGGAAGGGGAACTTTAAATTTCAGTTTAAATTAATTCACAGCACCATCTTTATGCATAAAATAAATCATTCTTATGTAATCTTAAATAGAATATATAGCTTACATATATGTTATATATAAGATATATAATCTTATATGTAACCTAAATAACCTGTGAATAAAAGTTGTTTTAGAATGTAAAGAACACAAAACTATTCCTGAACTGATCCCCACTATTGTCTACTTTTTCTCCTTAATACACTGATGAACCCATCAACAAGTGTCACAGAGGTAATATGAAGCAGAAGGACATTCCATTAATAATGTGCCAGCAAATGAGTGTAATTATGTATATTCTCAGACCTCTAGAAACAGCAGCGAGTCAACATTCTTTGCTCAGCTTTAAGTTGTGGCTTAGAATTGATTTAAGCCTTTGCTGCAGAATAGTTCTGTGTGCCAAAAGTTTACTAAACGAGTATTATGTCTTTGGACACTCGAGATTTACGGGCCTCAGTATCCTTATTTGTAAAATGAGTCAGCTGGACTTGAACCGCATTATCTTCAAGGTTCCTGCCTGTGTAGTATCTTGTCGTCCTTTATGATTTCGTCGGTGCTTTAGATACGGCAGCACATGACCCTCGAGATGTCACCGAGACCCAAGGGCAAAGAGCAGCGTGACAAACCCACAGCAGACATCTACTTTTGTGACTTAGCTGTGACCAAGGTGTCAGGAGACAACTTTCCCAAGTTGGAGGCACAAACATTTTTAAACTACAGACTACGAGGGTGACAATTCCCCTCACAGAACTCTAAAATTGTGAATTCGGCTTTCCAAAGTGCTTGACTTACTGTGTAAAATGTCTTTACTCTCAAGGAAAATCTGACGTAGTGGTCACATTTAAGACGCACAAACCAACATTTCTTCGTTAGTTTGAATGTGTCACTTTTCATGACAGTGACACCCTTTTTAAGAATGTTGTTTCTGAGGTTAAGATGAGGCATATTCTCTAATAGCATCTGGATGTTTTGTAGAGATCATATTATTCCTAATTGGAAATGAAATTACTTATATTATCAAAGCCTTTCATTTTAACCCAAGAATAAAAGGATCCTGTGATGTTTTAACACTAGACAGTGATAATTCTCCTAATATGAAAATGACGTGCTCTCTCCGTAGGTCCTGTGTCACCACAGCCATCACCCTGTAAAGCCGACCAATTTTCTTGTATCTACACACTCCAGTGCGCCCCCCTCTCAGGGAAATGTAACGGACAGGAAGATTGCATAGATGGCTCTGATGAGATGGATTGTTCTCTCAGCCCCCCTCCGCAGCGCTGTGGTAAAATGGAGTTCCAGTGCTCCAGCAACGAATGTATCCCATCCCTCCTGCTTTGTGATGGAGTGCCTGACTGTCAGTTTAATGAAGACGAATCCAGCTGCTGTGAGTTATTTTCACTAACTCAGTGTACCAGGGCAGAAATGCAGTTCAGAAATTATAAAGAGAGCTTGACAGGGGAAACAAACTTCTCTACAGTCTTACCATGATCCTAGCATCCATAACGTAGTTGTTTGTATGGTGTTACTAAACAAAGCAGGTAGACCTTGCTTAGCATTTCTGGAAACATTGTTAGTAGTCATACTAATCTCTTTCACACTTCCCTGACTTCCTTTTTTATTTACATCTGGGCCATTCGGCAGGGAGTATTTCTATATATTTGTTATCTTTTTTGTCGTTATTACCATCTTTCATCATGCAAAGTTGTCATAGTATTATTGACTTTATTTTCTGTGCTGTACTTTCCATCCTTGTGGCTTATTTATTTTATAAATGGAAGCTTGTACCTTTTAATCCCCTTGGCTTACTTTGCCCAATGCCCATAACCCTACCCTTCTGGCAGCCACCAGTTTATTCTCTGTGTTTATGAGTCTGTTTCTGTTTCTGCTTGTTTTGTTTTTTAGATTTTACATATGAGTGAAATCATATGTATGTACCATTCTCTATCTGACTTAATTCACTTAGCATAATACCCTCTAGGTCCATCTATATTGTCACAAATGGCAGGATTTCATTATTTTTATGACTGCATAATATTCCATTGTATATACTTCTTTATCCATTCATCCATTGCTGGATTTTTGGTTTGTTTCCATATCTTGGATATTGTATATAATGCTGCAATAAACATAGGGGTGCATATATCTTTTTTTGAATTTGTGGGTTTTTTTCTTTAGGTAAATACCCAGATGTCAAATTACTAGATCATATGACAGTTCTATTTTTGATTTTTTTGAAGAAGCTCTGTACTTTTTCTTGGGAATTTTTCTGTTGTTGTGTTTTGTTTTGTTTTGGTTTTATAGTGGCTCCACCATTTTACATTCCCACCAAGAGTACATAAGTGTTCCTTTTCCTCTATATCCTTACCAATCCTTGTCATTTCTTGTCTTTTTCACACTAGGCATTCTGACAGGCATGAGGTGATATCTCATTATAGTTGTGATTTGTATTTCCTTGATAACGAGTGATGCTGGGCATCTTTTCTTATGTCTCTTAGCCATCTATATGTCTTCTTTGGCAAAATGTATTTTCAGGTCCTCCGCCCAACTTTACTCAGAGTATTTGTGTGTTTGTGTGTGTGCACGTGCACGCACAAGTGTGTACTGATTTGTATATTTGGCTGTTAAGCCCTTATCGAGTATATCATTTGCAAATATCTTGTCCCATTTAGTAGGCTGCTGTTTAGTTTTGTTGGTACTTTCCTTTTCTGTGCAAAAGCTTTTTAGTTTCCTGGAGGTCTAATGGGGAATTTCTGCTTTTGTTTCCCTTGCCTGGGGAGACAAATCCAGAAAAATATGCTAAGGCCAATGTCAAAAGTTTCCTGCCTATGTTTTCTTTTAGTTCTATGGTTTCAGGTCTTACACTTAGATCCTTCATCCATTTTGAGTTTATTTTTGTGTGTGGTGTAAGAAAGTGGTCCGGATTTATCCTTTTCCAGGGAGATGTCCCATATTTCAATGTCATTTACTAAAGACAGTGTCTCTTTCATATTGTGTCCTCTTGTCTCCTTTGTCGTGGATTAATTGACTGTATATGCATGGGCTTCCCACTAAACTCGATTCTATTCTATTGATCTGTGTGTCTGATTATATGCTGCTACCATATTGATATTTATAGCTTTGTAGTATAGTTTGAAATCTGGAATTGTGATACTTCCAGCTCTGTTCTTCATACTTAAGATTGTTTTGGTGATTTGGAGTCTTTTGTGGGTCCATACAAATTGTAGGATTATTTGTTCTAGTCTTGTGAAATATACTATTGGTATTTTGATAGGGATTGCATTGAATTTATAGACTGCTTTGAGTATTTTGAATCTTTTAAATTTTCTTTAATTTTTTTTTTTTTTTGGATACAGAGAGAGATAGAGCATGAATGGGGAGGGGCAGAGAGAGAGGGAGACACAGAATCAGAAGCAGGCTCTGGGCTGTCAGCAGAGAGCCTGATGCAGGGCTCAAATCTACGAATGTGAGATCATGGCCTGAGCCAAAGTCAGAGGCTTAACTGACTGAGCCACCTAGACGCCCCATTTTGGATCTTTTAGAAATATTAATTCTTCCAATCCATGGACATGATATATCTTTCCATTTATTTTTGTTGTATTCAATTTCTTTCATCAATGTCTTTTTAAGTTGGATTTTATTTTAGAAAGAGAGAGAGGGAGAGAGTGAGCAAGCATGACAAGGGTGAGACGCAAGGGAGCAAGAGAGAGAATCTCAAGCAGACTCCATGCTCAGCACAAAGCCTGATGTGGGGCTCCATCCCATGACCCTGAGCTGAAATCAAGAGTTGGATGTTTAATTGACTGAGCCACCCAGAAGCCCCTTTAGGCATTTTTGATGCACCTGTAAATGGGGCTTATCTTTTTAACAAATATTTACAGAAATGGATTTCAGACATGTAGTTATAACTATTTAGGAAGATGGTTCAAGTATACAAGTACAGGGCTATAGGCAAATATTCACTTTATTACACACACACACACACACACACACACACACACACACACATATATATATATATATAGTTAGGGATTGCACCTGGACCACTACCTGGGTAGATATCATGTCACTAAGAGTTCATGGAGGGATGGATGGGCACTTGGATGGCTCGGTCATTTAAGTGTCTGACTCTTGGTTTTGTCTCAGGTCATGGTCTTATGGTTCATGAGTTCGAGCCCTGTATTGGGTCCATACCGACAGTTCTGGGCCTATTTGGGATTCTTTCTCTTTCTCTCCCCCTCTTTCTTACTCCCTCCCTCTCTCTCTTGCTCTTAGAAGAAATGAATAAACTTTAAAAAAAAATGAGTTCATAGAATAGGGGCACCTGGGTGGCTCAGTTGGCTGAGTATCCAACTCTGGATTTAGGCTCAGGTCATGATATGGTTCATGGGATCAAGCCCCACATCAGACTCTGCATTGACAGTGTGGAGCCTGGCTGGGATTCTCTCCCTACCTGTTGTTCTCTCATCCTCCCTCTCTCTCTCTCTCTCTCTCTCTCTCAAAATAAACAAACATTAAAATAATAAAAATTTTTCAGAAGAGCCCATGGAATAGTGAATCCTAAGGTCTTATACTTGGATGTCAGTCTTGTCACCTATTACCTATGCAAACTTGGGAAAGTTATTAGAATCAGTCATCATTCATGTAATGCCTACCTTATAGAGCTGTGAGGATTGGAGAGTACACATGAAATCCTCAGCCCTGCATTCAGTACCTTCTAGTTTTATTATAACTGGCCTATTTCATCTAGGGAAGGAAGACTTTGGTTATGAAGTAATTACCCAAATCATTAAGGTGATCGTGAAAGCATAGTGAGTCACAGCACCACTAACATGTAATTATTTATTTCATTTTATATTATACTATATTTTATATTTTGGGATAGTTGGCAGTGATAAAAGCGCACAAACCACACGTTAATGACCACGTTTTTTTTTAAGTAGTAGAAAGCAGCTTGGAATATGACTGGGCATTGAAAGGAATACAAGGCTATTTCAGTGTCTTGTTTAGAGTGGGCATCAGGAATTATAACTATCAGAAAAGGAGTACAGACATATTCAAGAAAGAGGAGATAGCATTTGGATATTTAAAGGTTTTAGTCTTAAATAAGTGAACTTCTTTTCCTAGTTTAGGCTTAGAGATTGGTTTTCCATGTTCCTGTTATTTCCTGTGACATTCTTTCTGAAATAAAGCCAACCTGTCAAGTCTTATAATATTTTCTTAGAGGAAGGTAAACAAATGGAAGAGAATGATGAAGAGAAAGCCTGCCAAATTATTTATCCCTATTCCCATCAGGGCTCTAATGTAATTTGGTTGATAGAAATCTTATTAAGTTCAATATAGTCATATGATATTTGACTTCAAATAAGAATGCTATTTAAATAGAAGCCTAGGAAAGTACAGTATACATATACTTTCACACACTCGTTGCAAAATTGGTGTTTGACGAGGCAGGGGCATATGAAGTTCTGTGCCGAGAGGGAAATAAGCCCACGCGAGGGATAGACTGGTATCATGAGAGCATTGCTCTGTCCATCTCTAAAATATGTAATTAAGTGGTGACTCTGTAGGGAAAATTGTGTCAAAATAAACTATAGTAAAGATGCTAGAGCAAATTTACAGAATAAGACCATCTAATGATGACAGTTTACCAAACAATGAAAGGTGTGGTTTTGTTTGTTGTTGTTGTTGTTTGTTTGTTTTATTCTGGGCTTACCTATTGATTTAGAATGACATGTTTTTAAACTCACACTCATTTATTCATTAGTAAACTCTCATTTATGTATTTTATGCCGTATATAATATTGGATATTTTTGATACAGATGGATGTGGTATTAGACCAACTCAGGTTGTACATACATTATACATTACTGAAGGAGATTAGTAAGTGATAGTTGAAAATAAAACGTGGTAAATGTAGGGTTATTGAATACATAAGGTATTCCCTAACTGTGGTGCTAGGGAACCTATAAATTTTAGTAAGAAAAATAATTACAGAGGCAAATTTGGAAAGACAGTTGTCATTAGGCAAGTGAAACAGAGATGCTTGATTCCCCTAAAGAACGTTCCAGAAATAAGGGTGCCTGGGTAGCTCAGTCAATTAAATGTCCAACTTCGGCTCAGGTCATGATCTCACAATTCTTGAGTTCGAGCCTCCCATGGGGTCCTCTGCTGTCAGCACAGAACCTGCTTTGGATCCTCTCTCACCCTCTCATTCTGCCCCCCACCCCTCACACTTTCTGTCTCAAAAATAAACATGAAAAAAATTATTAAAAACAAGAATGTTCCAGAAATAGAGAAAAAAGTTGTTTGCCTGAAGCATATTTGGTATAACTAGTGTAGGGTTGATAGTGAGAAATGTAGAAATAAGTCTGGGGAGAGAAGCAGGGACTAGATCTTGAAGCGTCACTCCCTGCCCATCACACCCCTGCTGGCTGCCGTTCAGGCAGTACATGGAATACACCGGAGGGAAGGAGGGGGCTGGTTAGCCGACGACACCACTGAAGTATAAAGGAACTGATTGGATAACAGAATGAGTAAAGATTTTGATTAGGCTTTAGAGATACTCAAGTGAAGAGGAAGAGAGTGTGATCAAGAGTTTCCAAGTTTCTGATTTGGGCAATAGGACAGCTAATGTGCCATTTCCTGAGCTGGGGAAGAAGTACCCTTTGGGGAAGCTTGGGGCTTCATTTTATTAATGTTTATTTAGTTTTGAGAGACAGAGGACAGGGCATGAGCAGGGGAAGGGCAGAGAGAGAAGGAGACACAGAACCCGAAGCAGCCTCCAGGCTCTGAGCTGTCAGCACAGAGCCTGACATGGGGCTTAAACTCAGGAACCACGAGATCATGACCTGAGCAGAAGTTGGCCGCTTAACTGACTGAGCCACTTAGGCACCTCATGGGGCTTAATTTTTAAACATGTTATGTTTATGGCATTTGTGGCACATCTGCACAGAAATGTTCAGAATGTGGTCACAATGGATATCTGGAGCTCTGGAGAGACATAAAGAAAGGCATGTAAAGATACATGGCCATTAGCATATATACAGGCTTGAAGCTATGGATGTGGATGAGATAATATAGAGGGGAAAACATAAGGTGGTGGACAGTTAAGAAAAAACAATAGTGAAAGACACTGAGATATGGTCACAGACATGAGACAGAAAAAAGAGAATAAAAACCATAAATGAAATTTAGAAAGCCTTAAGTACAGAGAGTATTTACAGGTTGGAATGTTTCTGAGAGATCATGTAAGCTTAGGCTTAAAAATATATATAAATCAGGAAAAGTATCACATAATTCCTGGTGAGCTTGGAGAGAGAACTTGCTGTGGATTGAAAGGGCAGAATTCTGAAGCCAATCTTTTGTAGAGAACTTAGGTAAGGAGAGAAATCAACTGTAGACAACCCTTTCAAGAAGTTGGCACCTAGAATGTGATGGAGGACAAAATAAGACGGTTTTTTGGTTGGTTGATTTTGAGAGGTCTGCCCATGTCTAACTGTGGTGTAGGAATAAGGATTCTGAAGTGGTTACAGTGTAAGCAGAAAAATTAATAGAAATTGGTTTTTAAAGGACTTTTATTCTTGCAAAAATAAATATTCTAGTGATCAGAACATTTACTGTGATGAGTTCAACATGTAAAAATAATTCATATTTAATTGTCTTTCCATTGGAAACATTTTTTAAATAAACTAGAGGGGTACATCTTTACCCAAAATATATCCCTTTCCTTAAAAAAAAAAGGAAAAAGGAAAAAATACGTATGATTTAATTATATGGGAATATAGCAAAGAACTAGGAGCATTCCTCTTACTGATATTCCTCCATTTCATCAAATGTATCAGTCAGTATCCTGACAAGACACAGATGGCATATTGATGTTATAAAATTTGAGAATATTTAATTTTTTACATTTGTTTATTTTTGAGAGAGAAAGCATGGGGGAGGGAAAGAGAGAGAGGGAGACACAGAATGTGAAGCAGGCTCCAGGCTCTGAGCTGTCAGCACAGAGCCTGACATGGGGCTCGAATGCACAAACTGTGAGATCATGACCTGAGCCGAAGTCGGACGCTTAATGGAGTGAGCCACCCAGATGCCCTGAGAATATTTTAGTAAAGAGATTATTTATAGGAAACTAGCATACATTAAAAAACAAAAAAGCAAACCACAACAAATAGTAAACACAAGAGCTGTTATCACCCATAGACCAAAGCATGTGAGAGAAAGGAAGATTTGTCTTTACCTGGAATCAGATGGAGCTACTTGGTAGAAGGTGTGGCTTGATACAAGGTTGGGGGACAGCTAACCCATGCTGATATTCCAGTCTCTTCCCTCCATGTTATCTCTTGCTTATTCTACACATCAGCCAAACCCAACCAGTAGCTAGAGGGCAAAGAAGCATGTTCATGTACCTTTATACTTCATCCTCCTGGATCCAGAACAGAGAGAGGATGCAGAATGTTTGAGGAGAAGCACATAGAAGCTAACCACCATTGATGGATGTGACTGTTAAAAGGATAGGGAAGTGGACAGTCTGCTTCCTTTCTAACTTTAATTTATATTCCAATAGTAGCTGATGTGTCTTAGGTAGTTGAGTGCCATTTAGAGGATTTAGAATGGGGCACAGTCCTCAGATTTGTCGATCAACCTTTATCCTCAGGGTATTTTTATTATTAGCCTTTAAATATGCTGGCTGTGATTCCAGCATCCTATGGTACTTCTCACCAATAGTGTAGAAATTATCCCTCTCCATTTGACAGCTTCTTACAAAAGTGTGCTCAGTTTTATTCAACATTAAAATCATGATGATTGTCTATTTTACAGAGATATTGAATAATTGGATGACTGGTGAATAGCATAATACTCATAACAAATTAATGCTCTTTCTCCATTAAGTTGTATTTAGAATTTTACAAAATTTATTCAAACTGGTTAGATAGTTCAGTTAGAGTAGTAATTTGTTTTAGTTTAAGGATAGAATAAATATCCATCCTTCCCTGTACTAGGTGTGTGTATGCCTCAAAGGACTGGTAGCCTTCATTCTCAGGTTGCAAGACCACAGTCACTCTGCTCTTAGAAATGTAGGCTGCATATGTGAGTTTTCATCTTAAATAGTAAATGGATACCCATCCCTAGTCACATGTACTTTACTTTTGTGTATATTTTGTATTCAGCAGTTGTAATCTGTAAAAGGAATTTTGCTTTAGGGAAATATAACTTCAATAAACCATTCATGAATTGCTTCTGTTTAATCTATCTCTAATACCTGAGTGAATGAGCTAAAAGCCACAGAATGTTCTGTGTTACTTGGCTTACTTTGGTACAAAAGTGTGTCAACCTGTATAGTGACAGATTGAAATAAGTGTTTTTATAGACATTAACTATACGTTAACTATGAATGTGGCAAACTAGATATTGTCTAGGGAAACATTTTTAAATCTGAGTGTCCTATTTTTTTATGTATAGATTATTTAGACTACTTTTTTCCTCTTGTTGTATATGTGAAGGAAGGAGAAAATGAAAGTAATGATTGGATTTATTTCCTCAATTCAGTACAATGTCCTTTGCTATGTGGGTTTCAATAAATACTAATTACATTCATAATTTGCCACCTACTTTTAGAAGGAAATTGATACATATCCATTAACTTTAATGTTATGGTGTTTTAAATGCCACAAAAACTATGATTTTAGTTTTAAATTTCATAAAATGACTATTTTTTAACTCTTTAATCTTTCTATAAAAGGGAAAAAGTAAAAGTTTTTATAAATTGAAACCATTTATTTTCTTACGTATTTTTATGTAACTCAATACTATTTGGGCCAAAGTTGAGGATTTTACCCCATACAGGTCAGGGCTCTTCACTGTACAGCTAACTTGAAAAATAAGCTATCAGTTACCCAGTGAATGGATTAGTATTTTCAAAAGTAGAAGTGTTCAAAATAATGTTTCATTAGTAGATGAGTATTATCAGCTTTGTATACAAATCTCAACCTATTATTTAAAACCTTAAAACAATAGTGATAAAATTATGTATGTATACACAAACACACATATAAATGGATGAATATGTAGATGTATGTATATACATATTCATTTTTTACGAAAACCTCTTATAAGAGCTGCAAGATTATTCTATATCCTAGTTTACCTGGTTTGCAATACCATTTATCTTGTCAGTGTATATCTTTAAATTATTTAACCTTTTGAAAAAGCTTAAAAGTTATCTCTTCTGGGATCTTAGCCATTTCTAAAATCTGGTTTCAGCCTTGTTTTTTTAAGTTTGTCTGCCTACCTCCTTACACAAACCCCCCAGTGAACAGTAAACTGCTTTGCTCACTGTTCCAATGCCATACTTACTGATTCCGCATTTATAGACTTAATCCCATTCTGCTGAATGGCTTTTTACTGGATGCATGAAAATTTAAAACATCTCAAGACTCTACTCTTTCATTCTTTATAGACTTCAGTGCACTAAAGGAATCTCTTATTTTTATAATGCTTATCTGTACAGATGCTTTACCAATTAAACTTGGATTTATGGCATTTCCTTTATTATTATTTTAAACTATTAACTGCTTTCTGTTGTCATTTTGCTTTTGTGGCTGTATGTGTAGTCACTCTTTCTAAAAATTTTCCCGTGCACTCCAGATAAAGTGCTATGCATAGAGTCTTACATGTAGTGTCAGCTCAGTAATATTTATTAGTGAGAATTGATGTAAAAGCCCCTCAGGAAAGATGACTCAATGAAAAGCATCCCTTTAATTTTCAGAGCTGATGTTTTTAGTCAATGGAAAGACACACTCTTAAAGGCATCATTTTATGTCCCACTTGAAAATTAATTTCGATAGGCAACTGTCAAACTGTGTCAGTGACCTATGATAACTCAATTCCATACCATAAATAATTTGAAGAAAGAAACAGAATCGTAATAATACTGACAAAATCTGTGTAAGACCTATCCATGGCGATCTAATCTATCAATTTAGCTTGATAAGTTTGAACTTAATTGTCTTTATTTCAGTAGAGGTGACTTCCCAGGTCAAACTTTTTTTTTTAATTGTAGCAACAGGTTTAGATTAAAATGTTCAAATAAGGTATAAGGCATGACACTATTAGATAAGTCAGAGAAAAACACAGCCATCTTGCTGAACTTGGATTAAGTGTATTAATAGCATTATTATTTAGTGCTTTTCAAATCTATCCAGAATTCCTGGTGAGATGGTATAATGGGCTCATGCTTCAACATTCCTTCTTATTCCAAACACAAAGCAATGCTAGGGAGAACAGCTGCCCCATAAAAAGGCTCAGAGACATGACAAATACCAGCATGGGACAAAATTGGAGTAGACCCAGAGAAGAGAGATCAGGACTGAAACCTAGGCCTGGTGGTTACCAGATTCTCGAGCAAACAGGAGATGAGAAACCCCTGATGGCAGCCTGAAATGAAGCGCCCAGTTTCAGCTCTCAACTTGTAAAAAGAGCCTAAACATTATTACTGCTTTAGAAAATTGGAGTCCTAATGAGTCAATGAGAGAGGAAGTAAAAATACAGTTTCAGGACTAAGAGTAGCATCCAAGGGAGGTTGAGTACTTGGCAGGACTAGATTGGTATTGAACTATCAGTCCTCTTGAACAGCATCAGTAAAGCCATTTTTCTGAAACAACCCAAATGTCATGAGCACGACTTATGCTTGTCTCTGGAAGTCAGGCTGACAAGAAACTCTGGAATTAGTACAATGCACCATGCTATAAAGGGACATAGTCGTACTACATTGAGCTGCGGTGACTGACCTCCTATACCCAGTGACTATTCATGGTGTACAACCTGGAAATTGATAAACATTCAACCAAGCAGTGTTTGCTGTCTTTTCAGTTGCACATAATATCAGGGACATTAGGGGAGCAAGATAACTCTGCCTTGGAGTAAAAGTTTAGTCTAAAACCAATTCAGACTACATAGTGTGCACAGTGTACTTTATACACAGAGACCTGTATAATACTGCATAATGCCCATCTGGGAATCCATTCTATCAAAAAACTTTTTGAAGAATCAAAAACAACTATAATAAGTAACTTAAACATAGGACTAGAAAGATGAAGGGCAATGCAATGAGCTGTCTTACTGTGTCATTAGAAGACATTCATTTAAACAATGATTATTGTTCTTTTCTATTTTATTCCAGCCAATGAGAGCTGTCCGGATGGCGCGTTAAGGTGCACCTCCTTGAACAGCTGTATCCCAGTTGAGGAGCGCTGTGACGGTTTTGCAAACTGCTTGGACCTCCAGCCTGATGAGTCCAGCTGCTCAGGTATTCTATTTCCAGTAAAATACTCTTTACAATATAAGCCAGTAGCCATGTTGTAAATGATACAAATATTAAAACCTGAAATTCTAAATCATTGCAAGCCTGGGATAACTGAATTTCTTTTACTGGTTGGGGCAGGAAAAACATTAACATGGCTACACGTAGAAACACTTGAATAACGGACTCATGCTTATTCTATATAAACAATGTCTCCAAATAAAAATCAAAATTTTAATTTAATATAACTTAGTTATTTGTATTTGATAATCTTTTTAATGCAAATTGCTTGATTTCTGAAATAAGGAGACGACAATCTAACATGTTAATTTTAATTGTAATTTTTCCCACTTCATTAAGAGCTATGTGTATAATCTAGTCAAGTTTAAAAAGCCAACTTATTAAGCTTTAGACTGACTTTTAAACATTTTTCTCTCCTGACTCTGGAATATTTATAAGAACTGATAATGGATGTTTGTGATTATACTTTTAACAAAACTGCTTTTAAATTCTCTAATTTATTATAATCCATTGTTAACATCTCTCCTTAGTAATTGAATTTTTACTTCATGCAGGAGACATATAAAATAATAGGGTCAATATAAATCTCTCACAACTAATAGATAATATAAATTGGTAAGAAAAGATATATTCAATCATATTTTCTAAATAAATTAGAGATATTTAATATCAAAACTAGGTGAGAATATATTCTTTGTATCTTTCAAGAGAGAAGACTATTATAAGTGACAAAAACATGATAATTACAATCAAACCACAGTGCAAAAAAATCTGATGTTTTTTGTGCTGCTGAAATGAATACTCACAGAGCACTGAATTTTATGACTACAAAAGGAAATCAAGAATCAAGAAAATCTGGTCCCATAAAATATGCAAAGATGAATGCTCTTTGCCATTATTTCTGTACCTGGCATGCATTTACATCAGATTGATACCCAAAAGGAAATGCTTTCATTTCTTTTCAGAGTAAGAAAGATACTAATGAGAGAATTTCGTTCTTTGAAACTATTAAGAAAAAGCACTGATGTCCAGTATCCAAATTTATTTGCATAAAGGTGAGATTTTCTTCAGGAGAGTTCTCTAGGAGAACAAATATATCACACCACGTTGAGGTTTACTGTCTCATTTTACGTATTCTACCTTTAATAATATGGTCAGAAGACCAGAGGAGCGACCATTCGTCCTGAGTGATGGACAACCTGTAGGGAACGCTAGAGAACACATTCTGGCCGCCCCATCTATGCTACTGGTTCACCGGTTCACTCACACAGGTCATTCACACGGCACAGGTCATACTGCCCCAGACGCTGGGTTACAGTCATAGAAAGAAGTAATGAGACACTGTTCAGAAACAAAATGCACATTATATTTTCTGTTCACTATTTATATTTTAAATACTTTATAGTTTGTCAAACAAATACAATAAAGTCAATGCTTTTGTGATTAAGAATGCGTCTAAGCTTAATCCACGCTAAAATGCCCATGACACCATCCTCTTCCAAACATCACATCCCTTTATGGTCAGCATTTCATACGCCTTATAAAAGCAATCCTGACAGCATCCCATAACATCCCTGGTCACACAGCAGGTGGTGAGCATCTGGTCTCCCCTCACCCGAGGCTTAAGTCATTAACAGGAACACTGGCCTCAGATGCTGCGGAGGTGTTTTGGGTTAAGTATATTTCAACAAGCCCTGTGTGTCCCCCAGTTATGTTAGAAAGGCATATTATGTTCAAGTTTTGGTTGCTTATACAACAGAAAAATTTTTGAACAAGATGTGCCTAATTTAAATTGGGAATCTCTTTCCAGTCATCTGCAGTAGTAAAGGTTAATGAAAGTTATGTTAAGGTGATACTACAATTATGATAACTGTCCATTTGAAGGAGAATTGAGAAAAGGGACTAAAAATATAAACTTGTAGGATGGGATATTATGAATATAATAATAATAATAATAATAATAATGCCTAAAATCATTTCAGAAGGGTTTTTTTTTTTTTCTATCAAGTTTTTTAAATTTTAATTCCAGTATAGTTAACATACAGTAGTATAGTAGTTTCAGATGACCAACATAGTGATTCAAAAATTCCATACGTCACTCCGTGCTCATCATGGTTTAATGTACTCTTTCATCCCTATCAGCTGTTTCACCCACCCACCCCCACCTTCCCTCTGATACGCTCTATTTTAAAAGGGTACCCTCAGTTAAAATTATTTTTTTTCAACAAGAACATTTTTTTTACTTGAAGCATACACCAAACCAAAATAAAAACTTCTCATGTAAAGTACTATGGAGCTAGTCCAAATTTCTAAGCCATAGTTAATCTTCCCTGCAGTCCCTGTGCTGGGATTTCAAGATAAAGAAAACAGTCTCTGCCTACTGGGAATTTGGTTTCCTGCATCAAACCACTTGGTTTTCTGGAAGACTCTTAGATCTATACAGCTCCTGAAACCACATGCAAGTTACTGTGTATGTGTATACTTAACCCATGACAGTGCATAAATACCTTTTGATTCAAAGAGGTTTATGATCATAATATTGGGAACAGTAAGGGGGTTATGGAAATTCTGAACTGAATAGCAGATCACTTGAAATTTTTAGACTAACAGGCTTTGGAGTTAGAGGACTGGAATTTAGTTCAATATCGGCTGTTCCCTTGCTATTCTCTTGAGCAAGTTATATTATTTACCAGTTTCCTTTTCTGTAAAAGAATATAAATAGTATATACCACATGATGCTATGAGGACTGACTGAGGTAACGGCAGTAAAACTCTTAGGACAGTCTTGACACAGAGCAGGTCTTCAGTAAATGGTAGTGGTAATGGTGCTCATAATGGTAGAAGGGGAAAAGGAAAAGATGGAGAGGGCAATAGTAATGGAAATTAGGTTTCAAGGGCAATTTAAAGAACATCTAAGTGTAAAGACCTGGGAATTATTTAATGTGTTACGCATACCACTCACTAGTGTAGAAATACTATAAATACATTTCATTTTATCTTCTCAGCAGCCCTAGAAAGCAAGGTGATATAATCCTCATTTTAAACATAGAAAACCTTATGCTTGAAGTACATAGCCTGAAGTCCCATAACCCATTAACTGAGCCAGGTATCAATGAGGAAAAACCAGGATTCATGTGACTGCCAGTCTTCTCAGCAACACACAGTGCAATAGCTTTCACATCCCGGGTTCCATACACACTGAAAGAGACACCACCCCCCACCCCCACCATACACACAAAGATAGGTGTCCTATTTATATGTTTTCCTGCTTTTTCAGAGTGATACACCAGACTGGGATTGAACTTGAATTCTTTACCAAATGCTATTTCTATGTAGTCATTTGAATCATATTTGCCTCCAGATACATGGCCATAATAACCAATGCAAGAGGGTACAAGGCAGTGAGACACTGATGAGGCTAAAAAGCCTGGGAGAACCCACACTGATTCTACTACCAACCTCATAGATCCCTACTTCCCATTTGGAACTCTCCTATCTACTGGAAATATTACAGTTCTTCATTTTTAACTAGTTATATACATATCCTTCCCCCATTTTACCTGTTCTATAAATTGTTTTGAGTAAATTAAAGGTTATAATACATTCTACTGTGCCCTGCCATCTTATGGATAAAGAACCTGGATTTAAGCAGGAACTGAAAAGAACTTCTTATAGAGGTAATCTACAAATTGACCTCTAAAACACCAAGAGCTATTCCTTGTTCTGGCCAATGCATGTGTTTTTTCCACTGTGCTCTATTATCCAGTGTAAGAGATTATATATTTAAATTTCTAAAGAATTATTTTAATGTAAAGCAAGCCTATGTTTTACTCTCAGCAAAGTAAATATTAATGACCCCAGGAAAAAATTGTGCAGCTGTGTGTATTTTGATGTTCTGCAGTTTCAGACACTCTACTGGCTTTTCTTAAAAAAAACAAAGCCCCTATGTGAGGAAGACTAAAATGGTACTCAAGACCAAACATAACCATAAAATGGTTAAGACCAAACATAACCATAAAATGGTTAGTCTCAAAAGTTTGTAGCTATTTATGCTTTATCATACTAGTGGGCTCTTTTCAGTCAAACCAGCTAATTTCTTGTTTATGAAGGAAATTCCACATCTGTTCTGTTCAGTAGAGCATGCCCCGGAAGCCTGAGGGATGTGGCTGCCTTCCCATCCTTAATACCATACTCTCCTGCTGTGATTAGTTAAATAGGGGAGAGTAAGAGAAGGCAGGATGAGATACACAGTTGACCCTTGAGCAATACAAGTTTGAACCGTGTGGGTCTACTTAGATGCAGATTTTTTACAGCACTGTAAATGTAATTTCTCTTCCTTATGCTTTTCCTGACAACATTTTATCTAGCTTACTTTATTACAGTCATATTGTATATAGTACATATAACATACAAAATATGTTATCAGTTAAGTCTTCCAGTCAACAGTAGGCTTTTAGTAGTTAAGTTTGGGGGAATCAGTAAGTATATGTGGATTTAAAACTTTTTTTAATGTTTCTTTTTGAGGGAGAGAGAGAAAGAGAGAGAGAGATTGAGAACAAGGGAGGGGCAGAGAGAGAAAGACAGAAAATCTGAAGCAGCCTACAGGCTCTGGGCTGTCATCACAGAGCCCGACATGGGGCTAGAACTCACAGACCGTGAGATCATGACCTGAGCCAAAGTTGGACGCTTAACTGACTGAGCCACCCAGGCATCATTATATGTGGGTTTTTAACTATGTGAGGGTCAAGGCCAACGATGTACCCCTGGGAAAACAAATCAAGGGGAACTTTTAAAAACAAAAAGGACACCAGACATATGGTATATTGTGAGTCTGTTTCCACACTGCAACCACTCTGCTTCCCTACTTTTCCTCTTCCCCATTGCCCCATCCATCCCTTCCCAGGGTTCAATGACTGGCTCCGCAGTAGTTGACCTTCAGAGTGTTCCTCCAATGGATTATATTCCTGTACAAAATTTCTGTTTCTCCTTGCTACTTTTCTACTACTGTTCATAATCATCAGCCTTTCGCTGCCACATAAATGTTTTCTCTCTCTGCTAAGGTTAATCTGGTCCTGTAAAGACAATAACTATATCTCTGTGACCCTATGACACCTAAAAAAATGACCCCAAGTGATTTTGGGGAGGCAAGCCTGAAAAGCAGAGGAAAAACACTGAGGCTTCCAATCCATGTCCTAGCCTGTTGTTTTATCTGGAATTCAAGCCTGCAAATCATATTGTCCAAGGAATACTTCCACTTGGATGTCCCCTTAGATGCTTAAAACACAAGTGCTTTTACCTTTCAATCCTCCCTTCCCCACAAATCCCCCAATTCAGTGGCCCAGCCAGACACTTGAACATTACCCTTGACCCCTCCAAATGATCACCAAGATGTTTCAATCCCAACAGTTTGGTATCTCACAAATCCCCACAATTCTTAATCTCCCACCCCAGCCCTTTCATTCAGGCAACTATCTTTGTTTGTTTGGTTTTTTAACAGGATGATTACAAAAAAGCTCTTAAGAGGGCTCCCTAATTTTAGTTTTAGCCCTTCTGTTAATTGTATATACTGGATCCAGAATTGTCCTTTTAAAGCATGAAACATCCACTTCCTTTCTTAAAATTATGGCCTCCTGGGTTGAAGTTTAAACTCCTTACTGAGCCTATATGATCTGGCCCCTGTGTGTCTGTGACTTTCTCTCATACTTTCTTCACATTATCAGCCCAACCAGGCTGAACTTCCTTCAATTCCTCAAACACACCACACTCTCTTCTTGGGCCTCTGAATCTTTATGTGTTTTTATACACACACACATATACACACCCCTACCTTCCCAAATAAATGCCTGATTCTTTTCTGGAAAGCTTTTCTTTATTCTCCACATTCGATTTAGGTGCTCTCCTTGGTATTTTCGTCACCCTATTATATCCATCCTAAGTTATATTTAATACTGTATTTTAATGTCCTAGTCACTGTTTGCATTTTCCATGAAGCTGGAAGGTCAGTGAAAGTAAAGACCACACTTGTATCTTTTTTAGGTCAGAATTTCTTAAAAACTATGAGATGGGTGTTTCCAAACATTCTCAACAACTCTATGAGATAGGTACTATTTTAATCCTGTTGGACAGAGAGGAACCAGAGGCAGAGAGAAATTAACAATCTTAGCTGATATTACACAGCAAGTGAGTTGAATCAAGATTCTTACTCAGGCAGTCAGTTTCTGGTGCCTACAGCTGTAACAACTATGTAGACTTCTTAGATTATTTAATGTGATGTATCCAGGGCCCAGCCTAGTACTAGACATTAATAGGTGCTCAGAATAGACGTGTTGGGGGGCGCCTGGGTGGCTCAGTTTGTTGAACATCCGACTTCAGCTCAAATCACGATCTCACTGTCTGTGGGTTCAAGGCTCGCATTGGGCTCTGTGCTGCTCAGAACCTGGAGCCTGCTTCCGATTCTGTGTGTCCCTCTCTCTCTGCCCCTCCCCTGCTCATGATCTGTCTTTCTCTGTCTCTCAAAAATAAATACATGTTAAAAAATTAAAAAAAAAGAATAGATGTGATGGATTACAAATGAAAGGAAGTGGAGGTTTCCATCAAGTATTGGAGTTAAGATGGGGAAAAATGGTATCCTGCAAGAGAAGAGGTGTCAGAAAAGCCAAGAGCAATCTGAGGATTAAGTGAGAAGAGAAAGGGATAGGTCTTAGTGGATCAGGATGCCTTGGTGAGGATACAAAGAGACTGTAACAAACCCTGAAGAGCTAAAGGCATTGGCCACTTCCAGAGTCATACCATGGGATAATATCTAGCTTCTTTTTAGTCTATAAACAAACTGCCTTTGAAAATAAATGTTCACAGGGCGCCTGGGTGGCTCACTCCGTTAAGTGTCTGACTTCAGCTCAGGTCATGATCTCACGGTTTGTGGGTTCAAGCCCCATGTCAGGCCTGTGCTGACTGCTCAGAGCCTGGAGCCTGCTTCAAATTCTGTGTCTTCCTATCTCTCTGCCCCTGCCCCATTCATGTTGTTTCTCTCTGTCTCAATAATAAATAAACATTATTTTTTTTTCAGAAAAAAGAAATGTTTGTGCTAACCTAGAAATAGGGTATATACAAGCAGCAAAAGCAGGTCTGGGGAAATATCTGCCGTGATGGTGACTACTGTGTGGACTTGAAGACAATCCATGTTCCATTAAAAAACAAATTTCAGGATAATCACAAATATGTCATGCAGACATGTTCTAAATAAGTAGATTTTTCTTAATTCAGGGGAGAAGAAAAGTCTTCTTATGTGGTCAACCACTCAGGCATGTGAAGAGAATGAACACCTCAAGGGCCCCAAGGGCCACTGAACAAATTTGCGGGGCACAGGGAAGTAGCCTGGGAGAATTCTCATGCTTTTATAAAATGGGGAACAATACTCTCAGTGACTAGATTTAATGCAATAATTAAGAGTAAGATGTCCTCCTCCTTCCTAATAATATTTATAATTAACTGCCGTTTTGGTGATGCTTCCTTTTAGAATGTCCATTGGGTTACTGCAAAAATGGTGGGAGCTGTGTAGTGGAGAAAAATGGCCCTATGTGTCGGTAAGAAACATGGTCTACTTTTTCTTCTACCAGCTATTGCTGTTGGCTTACTTATTTTTTCTTGAATCTGATATAATACAATGCTAATGAACCTGAGGTTATTAAGGCAAACATAGTGGATAATGGCATTATATGCATTTGTCTATCTCAATAAGAGAAGGGAAGATATGAGTATATTTTAGAAAAAATTCAATTACTTAACATGATTTTATATCATAGCATTTTATATTATATGGGACATAGTTTTAATAGTACTCATTGTTTCTTGTTTTTAATATTTATACCAGGCTATAAAAAGATTTTTATATGGGCATCATCCTATTTCAGATGAACTTGGCATCTGTGTTTCTTGACTCCCTTTCTATTTCACATTTCATATTTCTCTTTTCTAACAACAAAGGATAAAATTAATTCATAAATAAGATCTTTTTCTAGTTTATGCAATGGATGTTTCTGAGTAGCTAAAGTTAAGGTACAGATAAGGAATACATTTGCATACTTAAAGCAAAAATAAACAAAAACAGTCCTTGTGATTTCTTTAGGGAATTATTTGTATTGCATATCAAAGATTGCTTGATTTTCCCCCTCACCCTTTAGGGAATTGTGCAAAACCGTTTCATAAATTCTAAAGGAAATGATGCATATTGCATTATATTTGTGCTGATGACTTGTTAATGTAGCAGACCAATGGATATATCACTCTGCGTACTAGACAACTGATTGTACGTTGATGCTCAAATCATAACAAAACATATAGCAGTATCTGGAAAAGACTTATGAATAGTTGTTTAAATCCTTATATCCTTCTGAGTCAACACTCATATTTTAGGGAAAGTTGTTTATCCCTTAAAAAAGCAAAAATCTCTACCAATTAAAACAACAAAAAAATTTTTTTATGAGGAGATAAGTTCAGACACTGCTTAACATTGTTGAAACTGAATTACTAATGGGTTTCAGTAAGTGTTTTGTCTATTTCATTATGTAATTTATTTTACATCTCCACAAATTATACTTTCTCCTGCGTCAGTTTCCATGGAAATTAATTTGTCACAAGTATGCTGATGGGAGGACAGGATGCATAGTACTAATTTCTAAATATCTTCTGAAAGAAATGGAGAACGATGCCCTAAATAATGTTTACTGACTGTCAGCTGAGTGAATAATGTTATTTAGTGTCAACTGCTTACAGTAAGGAGGCTTGTATTTTGGTCTTCTCTAGCCCAGATAGACACAAAAGTTCTCGACTGTAGCTAGCCTCAGCTGAGCAAGCAGAGTTTTGAATTCTTGGCACCATCCTCTTGTATTTAAATAAACTTTAAGACTTGAAATCCAGATGGTGACATCTGAAATGTGTTTCTCTCACATGAGGGGGAGAAGGACACAATGGGAGGATTGAGAGGCAAAGGGACTGGAGGGAGGAAATCAGTGCTGCAAAATGTAGAAAGAAATCCACCAATCAAATATTTTAAAATTGTAATTTTGATAGTAATAATACTTTTCAAGTAGTGAAATAACTAATCACCATCAACACAAACAAATGTTTAGAATTAGTGTTCTTTATGACACAGGCGTGGAAAATGACTTAAGGATTTTTTTTTCATGTTATATATAATACAGTAGTTTCTCCATCCAAATTCTAATAACTTTAAAATCGTGAACTGCGAAAGTAAATATATGTATTAATTATAATAAGTTTTGGAAGACCTGCAGTAGTGTATCAGGCACAGAGCAGAAACCCTGGCATTTAAATCCCACTCTTTAGTATTATGGTTTGATTCCACTTAAATATGGTTTTCCTTTCACAAACACACATTTATTTCCTACAGAAGCAGATATTTATTTCCTACAGAAGTGTGAATTACACTTTATACATCCACTTTGTACCTCGCTTCTGTTTCTTTTATTCTCTTCATAAAATATTTTGCTGTTGTTGAGTGTCAGTCCATATGGATCCAGGTCTATCACTTACTGGCCGTAAACTGTTGGGTAGGTTTCTTAATCTAATTGTATTTCACCTTCTTCTTTGGCAAACTGTAGAAAATAATAGCACCCACCTCCTAGGGTAGTTGTGAAATTTAAAGGGGTTAGTATATGTAAAACACTCGGTACCATGCCTCAAATACACAAGATACTATAGGAATGCTAGTCCTCAGAACTATCATATTATTTTTTTAATTCTATATAGTATACAATATGTAATATAGGCTTTGTCATCATTTAAAAACCTTATTAATCCTATTAGTGCTTGTTTAGTTCCATTCTTAAATATTTGCTTTCACAGATAATCTTGCAACATTCATCCTTTAGCTAATCCTTGCACAATTCTTTAAGTATAACCTATCTTACTGAAATGCAAAACAACAAAGTAAATTACCTCTAATTGTGTTTAGTATCAAATTCATTTCCAATTAAATTTCATATCCACGTCATTTCTCACACACAGGTATTCTTTTTTGGATGTAAGGTTCAATGAGGATGGCTTTAGAAATCAAAGTTTTAGGGTAAATATAGAGCACCATGGAAAGATGTTGGCTTTATGTCAAACCTCTATCATTTCCAAGTGTGGAAATTCTAGAATTTTGTCACCTAGAGAAGTAAGGACAGAAAACCCAAGCCCATCTCTTCTTATCCAGGGCGTTGTGGACATGAGAACCTCATGGTATCAAAGAGGGGGCTTGTCGCCAAGGCCTCTGGATTTCCTCTTGGGATCTTGGTGCCTTGAGACGGACCTTCAGTTCTTACCTATGATTCTGGAGAAGAGACTTTTATAAAGGTCTTTTGGGATGCTAGAAGTTTATAATTATCCACAGGAGTAAAAACTACTAGATGAACCATGGTTTCCCATTTCTTGAGGAACACCAATAATGCAGCACGTTCGAGGGCCGAAGAAGCAAACCATGAACCAAGAGAGGCTTGGTTATTATTACATTGGTGTATCAATAAGTTTGAAAAATAGACTGAGCTATGTAACATAAATTCCAAAGGATTAGAAAAAGCATTACAAGAAAAGAAAAATAGATAAAAGAAAGAAAATCAAGTCATCAAGGCTAAAATAGAGAGGTGGGAAAAAATATCAAGTTAATACATATATAATTATATATATATACACATATATAAATATATAAATTTATTATGTTTCATCACTCTTTAAAACATATTTCATATATATGTATACATGAAGTCATTAGTTAGTGAAGGTAGGAAGAAAAATACTGAAGCTTGGGTTAATTTTAGACTTTGAAGACTATTTATCAGCAGCCAACCTATCCCACTGGATTATTTTCCCTTCCCTACTTGCACGCATGCTCTCTCTCTCTCTCCAAATAAATAAATTAAGTTAAAAAAAAACAAAAAGGAAAGTAATGGAATAAAGCTCTTCTTGTTAAAGCAGGATGATACAGGCACTTGAAAGACATTTAGATGAGTGGAGTAGAAAATCTAGAAATAAATTCAAGTGCATATGAAAATTTAATAAAGTATAATAATGGCATCTCAAGTCATTCAACAGGGTGGACTTTTTTTTTGCAAGAAATGGTAGAACAACCTGTTAACTATTTAGAAAAGGTAAAATTAGAACCACACCTCACACTATACACACATGCATGATCTTCAGGTGGAGCAGATGCAGGGTGAAACCACACATATACTGTAGAAATACATGGTGAAATTCTCTATGTTCTGAAAATAAGAAAATTATTTTTTCTCAATGACTCAAGTCATTTTTTCTAAATGACTATTTTAAGACATGGGAGAAGACCAAAATATTAAAAATTTGACAATTATTATTTTTGAAATATATAAAATGATCAAACATATGAAAAAGATTCAACTCATAACCGAAAGGCAAATTTAAATAGTACTAACATGCTTTTTTCTCATGTCTCTGGTGAGTAACCTATTCTGTTGGTAAGGATGTGAAAAAACAAGCATTTTGCTAGTAGGAATGGAAATTGGTATACTTTCTATGGAGGTGACTTTGGCAATACCTAAAAAACTGCATATTCACATACTATTTGACTTAACAATATCACTTCTAGAATTTGTTTTATTGGTATAGCTCCAACACTCTAGGAATATATGTCCGCTGAATTATTCATGGTAGCATTTTATAATTTCAAAATATTGGAAACAACCTAAAGGCCCTTGTATAGTAGAGTGGTTGAATAAGCCACATGATGGAGTGTAAGTGGAATATGGAGGACTGTCCCGGTGAAGAAAGGTGTTGCCTGGGACAGCATAAAGGAAAATGAAGAAATGTAGAATCATTACTGGAATTTCTCCTGTGGTCCTTTCATTTGACCTGAATGTTAAAAATCTGGAGACTATGCTATTGCTGACAATAATATGTCAGAACCTCTTAAGTATTTGAAATGCCTTTGCCCTTCACATAAACCTACAGACAGATGACTATGTACTAAGCAGTTAAGGAAATGAGACTTGAAAACATCTAACAAAACTATAATTTTTGGAAAAATAATAAAAGTAGTGAACTGAAGTAATTTTCTCGGATACAAAAAGCAAGAAAATGATGTAGTTCAGATTCAAACCTAAGTCTTTTGCCAAAGTCTATAGTCCTAGGTAATCAACCACTGCGGCATGTTTCCTCTTTGGAGATTTGATGAGGTGGCTCATGATTCTATGATTGCAAGATTCTGTGAGATATGAACCAAATGCTTGAAGAAAATCTAGGGGCACCTGGGTGGCTCAGTTGGTTAAACCTCTGACTTTAGCTCAGGTCATGATCTTACGGTACGTGAGTTTGAGCTCCGCGTCAGGCTCTGTGCTGACAGCGCGGAGCCTGGAACCTGCTTCAGATTCTGTCTCCCTCTCTCTCTGCTCTTCCCCCACTCTGTCTCAAATATAAAATAAAACATAAACAAGTTAAAAAAAATCTAGAACTAAACTTTATCTGTACTTGGCCAGCGCTTTGCTGCTTTAATACACTGTGAACTTTTATTCCTCTGAGTGTTCATGTTGTTCCTTTTTGCCCATTTTACACATTCCTACCTGAACTACCTGAAAAAACTCCAGATTAATCTTTTATGTCCAAATCTCCTTTCTAGAACTTTCCTTGAACCCACATGCTATGACTCATATACTGTATGCCATGTAGAAAAGAAGATGGGGATATGAATCTAAAACCATATGTACCTAAGCTTAGGTATGAATTCCATCCACCATTTACTAATACCATGAAGTTGAATAAATTACTTAACCTTTTTCTATGGAGAAAAAGGAAAATGACTATTCACTCTGGAACTAACATTTTCTGCCACAATGGAGCTATAAATTGAAAAGGGCTTCTATATTACTGAAATGTACAATTAGTAATTGTTTTACTTATAAGAACATTTTTTAAATGTATCTAAGTGGGAAGCATTAGTAATCTGTTTGCTAACTTCTTATTTAACATCATCAAAATTATTTCCATAGCAACCAACAGTAGTTCTTTATGAGGTGAAATACAGAACAAGTCATCAAAATTTAAGATCATGGCCTATGTTGTTATTTTTTCACACCTAGTACTCAAGTGCTAAGGACTAACAAATATTCTTAATAAACTTGAATGTTTTATAGATGAAAATCATTTTAAAATTTCAAAAAGCCTATTTAAAGAGGAAGACATTTAGCTATCTTTTATGCAATAAGCTTGCGAGGCCATGAGATTGTATGTTTTTCAAATCCAACACATGGAAGAAACAATTTCATGGTTAAATATAAATTACCAAAATTGTCCACAGAAGAGGAGGCACTAAGGTCGAGTAGATTGAATGACATAGTAGAAATTTTAAAGTCAAAGATGTAGTCTCTCCTTCCAAAAATTTAAATGTGTATATCTATTTAAAAAACTAAAAGCATTTCTCCTAAAGCCAGGAATAAGAAAAAGAACAGTCTGCTAGTCCTGGGAATCTTCTATTTGCTTAAGAGGTTTTGGCCAAAGGAACAAAGGCAAAGAAATAAGTGTTAAACATATTGAAAAAGAAGCAACACAAATACTGTTGCAGAGACTCACAGCCTAGGAGATTCAAGTAAATTAACTGTAATACTTTTAGAATGATTAAAAAAAAAAAAAGGTTCCACAAGGTAGATGGATACATGATAAATATGCAAGACTAGATAAATTTCCTTTCAACAGTAGGGATGATGCTTGAACAAGATAATTGGAAAAGAACTCAATTCTGAAATAGCAGCAATTATTATAATATATACAGGCCTACCCCTAACAGTAAATGTTGAAGACCTACATAAAGAAGACTGAAAAGCTCAGATGAAGGATGCTCAAAAAGCTGATTACATAGGTAGGAAAAAGATATGGGTGAACGTACTTTATAGAATTAGAGTACAAATGTCAACAAAAAACATTTTCAGTGTTTTAGATTTTTGTTTCTCAAATAGACCAGTGGATTTTAATATTCACCTGAAAACAATATAATATAATAAAGACAAAATTAAGAATTGGTATTTATTGTATTTGATATTAAAGTTTGCTATAAAGCCATGGGAATATATATTAAGGAGCCAGGACACATAGACAAATAGGATATTGCAACAGAACAAAGCTTCTACAAATAGATTAGTGTAGCTTTGTGAAATTAGGATAAAATAGATGGATGAGAATGGATGGGTTGGACTAGTAATAATTCATATTAGGATGACTGATTAGCCATTTATTTAAAACAGGAATTATTATTGACATTTCACATGAGGAATTAATCCCAGACTTAACAAAGGAATTAACAGGGAAAAATTATGAAAAATTTTAGAGAAACTACAGAATAAAGGACTCTTTTTGAATTTTGAAGTATGGAAGTCATTTGTAAGTTTACTAGCAGTCATAAAGGAAAAGATAAAGAAATTTGAAAATCTGACCACGTGGATAATTCTCAAACAGAATTAAAACTGCAATATGGTGAAAGACATCATAAATTTCATTAATAACACAATAACAGGCCAAAAAATATATAAAGTATATACTATAGATAGGGATTCATTATTGTATTAATTATTTCCTTATATATAAAGTGTTCCCTCAAAACAATAAAAATTATGTAATAGCTAGACAAAGATTAGTCACAGAAGAAGGAATATAAATGGTCAACACATACCTGAAAAAAATTCAACCCTCATTAATAGGTAAGTACAAGGTAACCCTTGAAAATCCCAGTTTTACCTAAAGTGGCAAAAAAAAAAAAAAAGTTTAGTGATCTCCACTATTTGTGAGAATGTAGAAGCATTGGCACCTTTAGACAGAGATTATGTGAATATAATCTGTATATTTAGGGAGCTAAATATACAACATTTAGGAAAAGAAACTTTTAGGGAAGACAAAGCAGAAATACCCATTTATGATTTTAATATTCACACTGTTTAACTCAGCAACTTCCATCCTAGGATTCTATCCTGCTGACATATTAACAAGAAATATGTAGCTAAATGTGTTGAATTTGGTATTTTATGGTCCTATTTTGGAAAGAAACTTCAGTGTTCAAAATAGTATAATGGGATATGATAGAACCACTTGTTTAATGGAAAATAAATATCCTGACATAGAAAAGTATCTGCATTGTTAGGTGAAAAATGCAAATTCCACAGTAATGTGCACATTAAACTTGTATGGGGGAAGATGTGCAAATGTGAATGTATGTAGAAAATGAGGAAGAAGTCTAGCAGTGTGCCCATCAAAGTATTCATAGTTGTAAGTGACCTCTCTAGAAGGAGAATCGCTTGGGAGACAGAGCAATTTCATATTTTAGTTTCTTCACTTTTCTTTGAACCACTACTGCTTCTGTAACTTAGAGATGCAGTGTTTTTTTTTTTAAAAAGGTCTTAAAAACAGTGACAGTATTAAAAAAATAATAACATCGCTTACAGTAAAAGGCAGAGCCAACTGGCTCCTTTTCACAGTGTCTCCAAGATAAATGGGCCCATCCCTTGGTTTTTTCCCCCTGTTGTCAGAAAGTATTACACACTTTCTGCCCCGTGCAGAGCCAAACAAGCCAGACAGACTAGGAATGTGATTGAAAATGAAGCAAATAACCTCTCTCACCAAGCCTCCCTCCCTGTCTCACTCCTAAAGTTGGATCCTTCTCCCATCACAGATGCCAAAAGAGTCATGAAAACGAAAAGCACAGTAATACCTAATTTTCCTTCTCTGCCCCTTCCCCAGAAAGAAAGCGCTGTGATGTGTTTGTACACTTAAATTGTTTTTAGATTTTTCATGCAGCCATAAGTTTTCACAGCTGAAAACTTCATTGCTTTGACAGTTTGATGTAAGTGCCTCTTGAATGACCTGTTGACTCATCCAGGGAGGGCATTCTGCAAGGAAGGACATGGCCCAGATTTTGTTTACTGGTCATTGGTGACAAGGGATTTGTGATCCAGATATTTTCCAAAGTCTCTGGTATGACCTGACTGTTAAGTAGATATTTCTTTCCTCCTGGAAGAAAAGTGGTGGGTTATTTCTGGGGCAGTATCTAATGCCAAAGGACTTGCTTTAAAGAGAGAACAAGAGATAGCTGTCTATATTATAAGGAGCAGGAACTTGGAAAACCTCACTACTTAATCGCTCCTAAAATAGCTGCATAGGAAAATATTTCCTCTTCATCGACACACTTTTCACTTATCAATTTTCCTAGCATGTGCACAACCACACTCTAATGGGAGAGCAGTTGATTGGAAAAGGCATCTTTTCTTTGCTGTGCATGCTGTGATGTGTCCACTGTGTCCCTTGAATGAGAGGGGGAAGCACAGCCCAGTGGAGGTGCTCAGAGACCGATCCTGGATGAATACTGAGAAAAAGTCATTCCTCAGAGCGGATTTCACAATTTCCCAAACCAGGCTCCCTAGTGGCACGGGAACTGCAGGCCATCCAGCTCTGCCCTGATCCTACATAGCTTTTCTTCCTGCTCAGCCAGCATGAGTTTAACTATGTCAGAGTAGAATCTTTTGTGCTGTTGCTAGGTGGCTGATCTCTGCCTTACAGAAGCAAAATCTAGCAAATGAGGTAGAACTTTTTGAACCTATCCCTCTTGCTAGTGAAATGTTGACAGATCTAAGTAATTCAATGCATTTTAATTTTGAAACCCCCATGGGACTTTTCTTATCCTCGGAAAGCCCTAGTTTATGTTTGCCGTTGCCTGCATCTGCTGTTCATCTGTAGCTCTGAGATGTAGGGAATCTCTTTGTTGTCTTCATGGACTTAGTTTCATTTGCCTAGTTTCACAAGGAGGGAGAAGGAGGTAATGGAAAGTGTTTATGTCTTCAAGTTTAAGACTAAATTATGATTGTTCATGATCAATGGCTATTTTCTTTAATGTGTCAATTTATAGATCCATATTATCCTTTTGTTTACTGTGTACTGAAAACTAAAGAATTGTGAGGGACACATTTACAAAAACTGGAAAATTTTACACACGATATAGAAAAATAATTTTCTAGAAATTACAATGGCAGTGTTGATAGAACTTGGACGTGCCTTTTCATTCTCAATGTGTAGGGGCAATAACTAGACACACACATGCATTGTAGCAAATGCCACAAGAGCAGCAAAAAAAAAAAAAAAAAAGATAAAAGAAGAGAACATGCATTTTCGTATTGAACAAAGAGAAATACATCCCTTTTGAATTTACTGATCGAGGATCCAGAATAAAACATGTAAGATTACTTCCCAGGAAATCTTCATTTGAGGGTTCCCACCACGTTAACAATGCTGAGGACTAAAAGGGCATGCTTTCTGAAGATAGACATAGAGAATACTAAATTTGCAATAAATGTCTTCTAATAATTGCATTTTTCATATTTAGATAAAAAAATAAAACACCACTTTCTTGTTAGAGTGTCAGAATGAGAATGTTTAGTTTGAAAAAAAAGGGCTTTGATATAGGAAATAGGCTTTACATATACTATTCAGAATTTTCTCTGTAACAAGGTAAATTATGATGCATTGTATTTTCCTGTTATGCATTTTATGGTGCTGAGGAAATTCAAGCTATATTTATATATATAAAGGTGTATGTTGATAAATGGTATATTCTATTATTTTTATAATATATTGCTCCCCAGGATAAATCACCCTAGTGAATACATATATATTCATATTGACAAGTATTTTGCCAAGTTTCTTTGTTTCTTAGGGTAAAGCATCACAATATATAAATCTTAGTCATTGAAAACTAGTTTATGAGATACTGTGTGGTGCAAGGAAAGGAAGAATAGACTTGGAATTAGAAGTGCTGCCTTGACTGCACTTAATACTTTCGTAGCAGTGTCAGTCAGGGACCCACCAGAAAAGATAATTCATCCCAGATGGTTAACATCACAAAACTTTGAAGAATACTTACATTAATGAAGGTATATACAAGATTGAGGTAAAGAATGACAAGGGATGTTGAGACTCTAAGAGGTTGGCAACAGTAGAAAAGAAAGCCTAAATTGGAGGGACAAGAAGTAGATCATGGATCACCAGTTCCCTTCAAGAGCTGTGTGTGTGTGTGTGTGTGTGTGTGTGTGTGTGTGT
>PISW01010025.1:0-54077 GCA_004023785.1 Mungos mungo
CCCCTTGGCAGCCGCATCTGTGATGAAGATACAATTTACTGCGCAAATTAGGAAGCCCTGAGCGCGAACCAGGAGCCCGCTGTCCCGAGGCCAGCAGCCGAGCCGGCCCGCGCGGACAGCCCGCCTCCGTGTCCCGCTCTGTCCCTGGGACGGGCCGGCAGGACGCTCTGCCGCAGCGGGAGCCGGCAGCCTCCGACTGCTCCGCCCCAGGGGCTGGGAGGTCTCCCGGGGCCAGTCCAGCTCAACACCCCTGGCGTTTAGAAAAGACAGTCGACTACAGTGTTTAGTTTTCTCCAGGTCAGGACAGAAAGCCGACTTTTTGTTTCCCCCTGTAAATATGAATGCTTACATCTTTGGTCATGATCAAGGTTTTAAAGATAAGTTAGTAAATCATTTTTAAGTTAAATAGAGCTATTTGTTTAAGAATGAGTTTCTATTTTTTTTAAACAAGTTGTTTGTAATTTCACAGTTGAGTGATTAGTTGCTTGTGTTTTTCCTGAACCACTTACACCCTTGCTGCCCTCGCCGAGGTCAGACCCCTCTGGGGGCCAACCCTGCTGACATGAGGTCAGGGGCTCAGAACCACCCTTCTGGATCATGAATGACTGGATTAACACCATTCAGACTCCCTAAAACCGATTCCTGGGGCCGTGGGCAAACGTCCTCCAACTGAGAAGGTCCTGTGTATCCGCTGGACCCGCTCTTCCCTCCCACGTGCCGCCCACGTGGCGGGCAGCACGAAGCGCTGTGGCACGCCGGGGGGCACCTGGAATATTTCCCCGCTGGCACACTTTTTCTGAGATTCCGTGTTCTCCCAAGCATGCTAACTGTTCACGATTTGGTTCTGTTTTGCTCTAACTGCCAGGTGAGCCGAGCGTCGCTGGAGGCGTGGCCCTGGGAGACGGCTCCTCCTGCCTTCCTGCCGGCCAGCGGGACGGCCTTTCCTCGGAGAAGCCGCCTGGAGCCTGTTCTGGGAGCCCCTGGAGCCTTCGGGTTCCCGGCATCTGACTCCATCCACTGCTCGGTTGTCCGCGTCACTAATTTGTCCCGCGGTGCTTAGCCGGAGCAGAAGCTCCCCTAACGGACCAGCGTGTTGCCGGAGGTTTGCGGTTGTGACCTGGTGTCCAAACAAACAGAACTCTTCTCCTGAGACAACTGTGACCCCAGGAAGCAGAGGGAAGTGCAAATCACGAAACATTTAAAATTAAAATTACAATTAGGTTGTGCCGTTTGGCTGTGTAGGCGCACCTCCTCTTATGGACATTGGTTACTAACTCGGTCATACAGCGTGGCGCTGCCTCGTGCTGACCCGAGGACGATCAAAACGCAACAATGATGGCGAAGAAGCTACCGACGAACACTGGCTTGTGACCACAGTCCCGTCCCCGTGCCGGTTTTGTTGCGCTGTGTCGGGGCAGAGGGAGTGAGCCCCCACCCCGGAGCACGGGGGGCATCCTCGGGGTGTGTTGACATGGAACACGCACTCAGGATGCATGCTAGCTCCCACCACTTGGTGACGAGCCCACCCAAGTGCGGCCCGTTGGTACTGAGGCCCCAGCACAGTCCTCGCCTTCCCGTGTGGTTGGCTTTGCTTTTGCTTTAGTTTTAACCCCACTACAAATATCAGCCCTGGGCAATAATTATTATTTGCAAAACAGCGTTGGCGTCAAGAATCCCCTGAAAGTGTCCCAGGGGTGTCGGGCCAGGGGCTATAATGTGAAGACTGCTCTATTCAGTGTCACTATGTGAAAGAAGTATCATATTTTTAATGTGCTGTTGGGTTCTTTTGATAATATTTTATTTAATTTTTTTGCAACATTATCACTAAATGAAAGTTACTTGCAGTTGTCTGGGTTCATCTGTTATCTCTGGAATTAATGCTTTCCTCCTAATAAAGATAATTGGGGGGGCCACCTGGGTGGCTCAGTCAGTTAAGCATCCGACTCTTGATCTCAGCTCAGATCATGATCTCATGGTTCGTGAGTTCAAGTCCCGAATGGGGCTTGTGCGGACATCGCAGAGCTTACTTGGGATTCTCTCTCTCTCTGCCCCTCCCCTGCTTGTTCCCCACCCACTTCTCTCTCAAAATAAAATTTAAAAATTAAAAAAAAAATGAATTGAAAGATTTCCTTTCCTCCTGTGCCCCCATATAATTTAGGTAGCATTAAGATCATCAAATTTATGGGCGCGCCAGGGTGGCTTAGTTGGTTGAGTGTCTGACCCTTGATTGGCTCAGGGCACGATCTCACGATTCTTGAGTGTGAGCCCTGTATGGGCTCCGTGCTGGCAGTGTGGGGTGTGGGTTGGGATTCTGTGTCTCCCTCTTTCTCTGCCTCTCCCCTGCTCATGCTGTCTCTTTCTCAAAATAAGTAAGTAAACATTAAGAAAAAATCAAATTTGTAAAATTTTGGGCTTTTTGCTTTCTCTAGCACAGGTCTTCATTAACTTAAGGGCATTGGTTTAAGCTTCTGACTCGTGGTCAATTTTGTAAAACCTCATAAAATAAATTTTAAAATTTCTTTCGGTTTTTACATTTTATATGCATAAAGTTGTATAATGTGTTACCTTGGGATTTGAAACTTTTCTTCTGATTTTTGATTATTTTTCTCTTGTCATTTCTAATTTATTTTCTTCTCCTTTTTTGATTTAGTTAACTTGTAGATCTGCCTATTTTTGTTAATTTTCTAAAAAGGCATATATCTAATTTATTGTTCTGCTCTTTGTGTCCTGATTTATCAGTTTTCTAATTTAATCTTTATTAATTCCTATCTTTTGTTCATTCATTGTCCGTTAGAGAATTTTTAAATCAGATGTTTGTTTTCTCTGAATTTTTTTTCTTTGTTGGTCTTGGCATATTTTGGGTTTCCTTGGGAGTCCAATATTTAAGACCCCACCAGAGGTCACAACTGCACCCTTGGGGGTGTCCTAACTGTGCCTTCCAGGGGTCCCGCCTGAAGCCTCAGGGGGGTCCTAATATATCCTCGGGGGTCCCAACTATACACTGGGGGGTCCCAATTGCACCCTCAGGGGGTCCCAACTGTGCCCTCGAGGGGTCCCAAGTGTGTCCTTGGGGGGGGGGTCCCAATCGCACCACCCAGGCTGCCTGTCTGACTCAGATCCAAGCCTTCCTATGTCTGAAGAATATGATTTTTGCATTTGTAGAAGCTTTTGACGAAGGTCTTTTTTAGAAGACTCATTTCCCCTTATTTAGACGTGTCTGCAGCTCGTTCCATAATTAAACTCTGAAAGCCCCCTCATTTCCATGGACAGAAACGCCCAAGAGGAAGCAGCTGTGTCGTTCTCCGTGTCTTTCAAAGAAAACACACAGATTAGAAAGTGTGGAGAGAGAGGCTGACTGCTCTCAGCAGTTACTCAGAAGCGGCCCCACCTCTGGCCCCCTCCAGATTGCTGATGCTCAAACTTGCCCAGCAGGAGAGGCCCCGCTTCCCTCAGGGGCCCGAGGCCCAGGGGCTCCGGCCCTTAGCAGGTGTGAGGCGTCTCCACCTCAAGGGAGCAGAAGACATGGACTCCTCATTTGGAATCATTAGTAGCTTAATTTTGACAACTCTAATTTCTTTTTCAATTTTACTTAATGTTTGATTGATTTCTGAGAGAAAGAGAGACGTAGAGGACGAGCAGGGGAGGCACAGAGAGAGAGGGAGACACAGAATCCGAAGCAGCTCTAGGTTCTGAGCTGTCAGCACAGAGCCCGACACAGGGCTCGAACCCAACGAACTGCAAGATCATGACCTGAGCCAAAGTCGGACGCTTAGCCGACGGAGCCACCCAGGCGCCCTTCAGCAATTCTAATTTTTGCTTTAGGCAGGAATGAATCACCGGCTGTGCGGCACGAGGTCATTTCTGTCAGCGCAGCCTTGAACCCAGTAAAGAGCAGACTCCGTCCAGGCCACACGCCCAGCTGTGCAAGGTGGGCCACTGGGCTTGGAAACAATGAAATAGATTTTCAGTAAGTCGGACAGAGTCATGGCTTCTTTACACACTCGTGAGGCAGCAAGCACTGATGTGTCAGAGCTTGGCGCTCACGTCCAACGTCCCTCCCAGGGAGCCAGAGCCTTGGCCTTTCCGCAGAACAGGGGTCTTAAAGGAGGGGGTGTTGGTTAGATAGTCCGCATCCTTCTGAAGGAGCCGTGCGCGTGTGAGGCCTGTTGTAGGTGAATTCTTCCTGAGTCCGGTCAGCTCACTCCCTAGACGCTAACGTGGCTGGTGGACACGTGCCTCTCACCAGGCGGGAGCTGTTGAGCAGCCGAGCTCCGGGTGGCTCTGTGCCCTCTGGTAGGGGTGTGGAGGGAGGTTGTGTCTCGGCGTGGGGACACCCAGCTCGTCCTGCCAGGAGCTGGCCACGGCCTCGGCAGTCACTCAGCCCGGGCCGGTCCGGTGCGGCCTGACGCCTCACTGCGCCTTGGTGGCTCCAGGTTAGATTGTCCTCGACCTCCTGCTGTCTCACCCGGGGCCTCTGCACCATTTCAAAGCCAAATAGAGACAAGAAGCTGCATTACAACAAAATTCAAAATCCCAAAACAGAGCCTGCGAAGCTGCTCCTCGACAAGCCGACGGAGGCCGACGTCCAGCCCTGAGCCCGCGGGAGGCCGAGGCCGCCTCTGCTGGCCACGGAGCCCACGCGGCCGGGCCGTCCGCTGTCCGTGCGGCCGTCCGCTGTCCGTGCAGCCGTCCGCTGTCCGTGCAGCCGACAGCCCCTCCCGCAGACACGCCTGCCGGAGACGCTGGCTCCCATACACATGCGCCACCCGAGGTCCTGCCTGCCCAGGCGACCCGGCCAGCGAGCTCGGGACTTCCGCGGGGGCCCTCTGTGGGCAGGAGGTGGGCTCTGAGCCCTACACACACTGTTCATCCCCAAGAAGGAAGCAAAGCCAAAATAGCACACAGAAGAGTTGGACTTTCATCCGGGTAACCTTTCAAGTAATCTTGCAAGAAATCCACATTTTGCCCAATATTTAATAAAAGCTCAGTTTTTACGGATCTGAGTATTTTGCAAAATTTAACATAAATCAAGAGAAACCTTGATGTGGACAGGAGAGTAGAGACCGTTCATTACTTGCAAGCCTCTGAGGAGGGTCCCCGAGTAGGGCGCTCACGGCTTGCTCTGTCGCTGCTCCACTGTGTCTGGAGCAGGCCCAAGGAACCTTCCGGGTCATCGGGGTTCGGGAAAGGCTGACCTTCAGGATCAGGACTGGGCTGTGGCAGGTCAATTATGTTGAAAGACGGAGTGTCCGCTCTGCCTGCAACCTTCCTGTGCAGCCCCCGAGGCTCACCGTGGCCGGTGGACTCCGGCCTGTCTGCCCCTCTGGACGTGCCGAGCCACAGACAGCGAGGCCACCTGAGGACAGAGTCGGAACGCTCCCACTTCTAGAAGAATGAAGAATATTCTCTAACCCTAAAATACATCCATAATCTTTACAAATTCCATCCACAATTTAAGGGAAAACTCTACTTCTAAATATTATGCAAACTGAAAATCTTCCATTTTAAACTGACTCTTTTAACACTTTTTCATCAAATACAAAAGCTCTGAAATTCTCATGAAAGCAAACCGTAGCAGGCTTGACAAAGACCAGACCTAAAAGTGGAGGTGATGATTATTTCCAGAACCGCAGATTCTAGTTTTCTTGGCACAGAGAGAAAATCATTTCTAAAAGAGAGAGAGCGCGGGAGAGAGCGCGAGCGAGCGCCTGAGCACCGCAGTCTGTGGTGCGACTCCGCTCCCGCTGGCTTCAGGCCAGCCGCCGCCGGCTCACGGTGGCCTCCCCTGGGTGGGAGGCTGCGTCTCTGTGCACAGTGGCACGGACTCGGGATGGACATTGGGGTGAGGAGAAGCCAGCACGTGTCCACTGTGGCTGCTCCTCCATCTCGAGCCCTGGAGTCTGTCCCCATGGCCGCCTGCTTAGCCTCAAGCCTCCAGCAACGTCTCAAGACACCCTGTCTTCCTGGTCCCAGCTCCTGACGACTCACCCTTTCTTCCCGCCTCCAGTGGTCTCTGAATTCCGATTACACCGGACTTTTCACGACTCTTCACCTTCTTCTCCGGGGTCCCAAGTCCTCAAGCGACAGGATCCCTTTCAGCCCACACTACAGGTGGCATCGTCCTGGACGTGACAACCCTCCAGAGAAGGTCGCTGGGAGACAAGGCGTAGACCGCACGCAGAAAGCCCTCAGGAGTGAGCAGAGCCAGGTGAACGGTGCTTCCGGCAAACACCCAACTCTGTGTGTCGTAGGCGACGGCCTGAGCTCATTCCGATGAGATCAGCTAGACCCCCAGGGTCACGGCAGAAACACAACATCCTGAACACAAACTCACATATGAAGAGAAGCTGCAGTCGGCGTTATGTGGGACTCTCCTAAAAAGTGGCGTTTTCTAGCATTCCTTTAGACAAAAGAGGAGAAAAGTCTGACGTTACGACGAAGACTCGGATTTTGTTGGTACTTGTGCTCCTGTCAGGAACAGAGACGCAATATGTTACGACTCGGACACAAGGCTGCGGCCTCTATGGTTTTAAGAAAAAAGATTTTTTCTTCTTATCAAATCACTTTACATTCACTGTAGAAAATGAGAACAAAATGAAGAGAAATCCAGGGGTGACGGTTAACATTTTGGTGTGTGTTCTCCCAGGTTTTGTCAGTTTGTACGGATTGTAGTTTCCAAAAACAAGTTGTTTACTCTTGTGAACTTTAGTTTTCACTCAGTAGTAGTACGTTGTCCGCATTTCCCCAGGCCAGCCCGCGTCACGGTTCTTACGTTCTTACTGCACTACGACTCCTACTTCCGTTCCAGTGAGTTCACGTGCGTCACTTCCGGTGAGCGGCTGGACAGCCCCGGATGTCCCCACGCGGCGCTCGTGGCCTGCGTGCGCTCGCGTTACGACCTTCGTGTCCACAGCGTCCCCGTGTGGGTTTACCGTGCTCTATTATGAAGCTGTTCTACTGACTGAGAGTTAGTTTGTTTACAGGTGTTTTGTTTTGTTTTTCAAGTTAGAAACACTGCTGTCCGGACCGTCCTTGAACACACACAATTGCTTCCTCCTCAGGTTTATTTCCTTACAAAACTTTTCTGAAAGTGTTGCACGTTTTTAAATATTTTTAGACCGGTCTTCTAAAACCTCATCTTGGACACACAAGACGGTGCCCATCTCCCTCCCCGCTGGCCAAGGGGACTGGCATTCTCTTCTGTTTTTGCCAATTTGGCTGGAACTATACTATTGTTTTAATTTTTAGTTCTGGAAATCTAGTGGTAGTACGCTCTCTCTCACAGCACAGAAATCTAGTGATTTCCACCCGTTCTCACACCTCTGCTGGTCACTGTGTTCACAGAACGATGCCAGTAAGGTGCCCGCCTTGACAAAAGAGCCACATGGTCCTCCGGGCGCGGAAAACACCCATGGTGTGACGGGAGCCTGATCAGAGCAGGAGCTAAAATGCACAGCCTAAGACAAGGAGGTGCATTTGTATCTGGTTCTGAGCAGGGACGGAGACCTCGTGTTGGTGTGAGGCCAGGGCACAGCCCACCGGGTGTGGGGTCCTCCGGGAGCCCCCCACGGGAATGCTGCCTGCGGGGCGTGTCGGGAAGTGGAAACAGACTCCACTCCTCCGGACTCCCGGAGCCTGCGCTAACTCAGAAGGAGCAGGGAGCTGGGTCAGACATGACCTGGGTACATAATCCCCAAGGAAATTCCAGAAATTTTGGAGGCTTTGGTTATCCCTGGGCTTAAACATGGCCTCCTCTAGATTTGAAGCACCCGGAGGCTTTCCTTGACTTTGGCAGCCGCGGCAGCCACCTGGCCGGAGCGGTTTCCGCGCACTGCACCGCCTGCTCTACACACATCCAGTCCCTTCCTCTAGCGACAGGTCGCTACGCCCTCTCACAGACGCGAGCACCGTGGCTCGCCGGCCCCAGGGGCCTCCCTACAGGGCACGGCCGGTGGGGGCTGAGCCGAGCCCCGCGGGGCTGGCGTCACCCTTCGCCACTGCGGTCCTACTTCCTGTTGTAAGAATGGCGCCCACATATCACTGCATGTTTTATCAGTAATCGTGTTGCTCATTAGTTGTTTTTTAAAGAGCAATCTGTGCGTTAAGTGTACTAAACATTGTAATACATGGTCTGTCTTTCTCTTTCTTTCTTTCTTTCTTTCTTTTTCTTTCTCTCGAGAAACAGAGAGCACGAGCAGGGGAGGGGAAGAGAGAAAGAGAGAGAGAAAGAATCTAAGCAGGCTCCACACCCTCAGCACAGAACCCCCCATGGGGCTGCATCCCATGAACAGTGAGATCATGACCTGAGCCAAAATCGAGAGTTGGATGCTTAACTGACTCAGCCACCCAGAAGCCCCCAAAGTTTTCATTTGTAATGTTGTTTATGGAGCATTTGATGAATATCACAGACAGATCCTAGGGTGGACCCCCCAAATCTCTACCTCCCAGGGGGCATGCCTGAGAAACCGGGACTTCCTTCTAATCAGGAGAAAACGGTGAAGGAGATGGGTGTTGCTCTCTGGATTAGGTGACATTCTTGGAGACCAGGCTCAGCGGACTGGAGCCAGAGACTGTCCTTGTTGGCTCGTGGAAGTGAGGACCATACATGGGGTTCCTGCCCGGCCAGGAGCTGCAGGTGACCTCTGGAAGCTTCTGGACAGCAAGCAGCCAAAAGCCACAGCCCTGGGTCGCACGGCCACAGGGACGGACCTGCCAGTCCCCGTGTAAGTGCGGGGGATTTCTCTGCCGGGCGCCTCCACGTGGGAATGCACTGCCAGCTTCCTGATTGCAGCTCCTGGAAAGCAGACCCAGGTTCACCTGGACACCTGACCCACACAAACTGCAAGATAGGACGTACGTGTTGTTTTAAGCCTCTGAACCTGTGATAATCTGCCAGGTGACCACTGGAAAGTGAGGCGATGAATGGCGTACTTTGGGCATTTTTGGTGACATCACAGATTCGTGGAAACGAGCATATTACATTTTGGAACATGTATCAAAGCAAAGAAAAAGCAACAAAGACAAAAATAAGACTATAACATTTAAAGACATATGTGTTGAAATTAGAAAATCTATTGCAGAAAAATTAAAGAAAAAAACAAGAGAATGCAGACCGGCCTCGCAGGTGGATGGGAACGAGGGCCAGGAGGAGCTCAGAAATGAAATGTTGCCACGGAAACCGAGTGCGCTTACACGGAGCCCCTTCTGGACAAAGAAAAGATGAAACAACAGACACAAAACTCAAGACTTAAAGACGAAGGTCAGGTCATGTTCGGGAAGCTGCACCTCAGCACGGAAGGGCAAAGCCCCGGAGCCAGCGACCCTGGGTGGGGGCAGCCGCACCCTCCTGAAGTCCGGACACGTCTACAGAGCCCGAGGGACGCGAACTGCACTGAGCGCGGTCTCAGCCGCCAGAGAAACCAGCCCCCCGCATGGAGAAGGTCCGGGTCTCAAGCACGGTGTCAGCCGTTGGCCAGCCCCGCCCTGGATCCTCTTCCCAGAGCTCGGGGGGTGGGGCCCGGGGCAGCTCCCCGTGGAGAAGGCCCCCGCATGCTTGCCCACTATGGTCAGTCTTCAGACTCTGCGGCTCTGCACGGCCACCCTCTCCAGGGCATCCGCAGGACAACACGATTTGCAGAAGAGAAGAGTCTGAAGGTCAGAGAGGACTCAGGTCCCGCCCCGAGAGCGGTGCTCGCTGACGGTCATCAGAGGAGGCTGTGGCTCCCGGTCTCTGGACCGCAGCGGGTGCTGGGCCTGCAGGGCGCCTCGTCCGAGGGTGGAGGTTCCTGACAGAGACGTGCAGCCTGGGCGAGCGTCTACATTCTCCTCCGAATGGGAGAGAGAAGTTACCCAAGGAAGGGCCACTATTTAAATTATAATTGCCTGAAAATCCAGCCACCATTGTTTGGTCAGAGTTTAATGACCTTGGGTCTTACATTAAAGGACCATCAGTAAGTAATCTTAACCCCATGGTCCTGTCTTTATGGATGTGGGAGGAGACACTGAGCTCCCCAAGTGATCACCTACGGAACACAAGTTGGTGGGAGGGGCGGCCCCAGGGGAGGAAGGGCAGGCGGGAGGCGTCCTCGGGCCTCCGGTGGGGACTGATCAGCCTGGAAACCTGCTGGGCGTCTCGGAGCTGTGGTGACAAGAGCTGCTGCGGGGTGCTCATGTGCCTGGACTCTGTGTTGTCCTCGACGGGAACCTGAGAGGCACACTTCGTTTCAATGCCCAGCACGGCCAGTCTTTCCGGTCCCCATCAAACATGGGGTGCGTTTGCCACAACGAGAGCAACTTCGACAGACGGGTTCGTGCACGTGGGCTCACGCAGCATCTGTCTGTCTGTCTGCGTCCAGCACCTCCCTGAGCACAGGGTCCTCCAGGCTCATCTATGCTGTTGTGCGCTCTGCGGGGATCACGTCCCGGAGAGCGTTACATTATTCACATGCGAGGGATGGTGTGTGCTCGCGTGTCTGCACGCCCGCACCTCAGGCATTCATCCCCCGGCGGACTCGCGGTCTGCGGCCAGGTCTGCGCTGCTGGGAACACGAGGGTGCTGAAGTCTGCAGGGCGGCGGCTTCGTTTCCTTTGGGGGTAAACCCAGAAGTAGAATTGCTGGATCAAACGGCTCTATTCTTAGTTTTCTGAGGAACCTCCATACTGTTTTCCATGAGGGTTGTATCGAATTACTTTCCCACCAACTGAACCGGATGCCTAAAAGTGGTCAAGACAGTGAATTTTATGTTATGTACATTTTGCCACAATAAAAAATTGGAGAAGGAAGAAGGAAGGAAGGAAGGAAGGAAGGAAGGGAGGAAGGGAGGGAGGGAGGGAGGGAGGAAGGGAGGGAGGAAGAGGCTTCATTCGCATCGGGGACTTAACTTGTTCAATAGGACCCTTTACGTCACTCATCCTGAGGCAAAACCTTATAAACATCACATAATTTAATCCCCCCTGAGACTGAAACTGATCACTGAGGTCACACTGTGGGTGCAAATGCGTGAGGGCCCTGTGGTGCCTTGTGGAGGTGGGCAAGGCCACGTGGAGAATGTCCCTTGTCACTGATGGCTCTTCCGTAATTGTCATATTGCCCGTTGACTGAAATGAGTTAGAAAGAAAACAAACACAAAAAACAATGAAAACTGTATGCCATGAAAGTTCATTTTCCAAAGATGTCAAAATAGGTGAATAGGGACCCCCGAGAGCTTCCGCTGAGCCCCTGGGGGGGGCAGTGTGTCTCCAGGCCTCCGGGGGACGAGGGTCCTGGGACGGCTCCTGATCGGGCACAGATCCTGGCTCCCACCTTCCTCCAGTGGTCGGTGCCCTCCCAGACTTCACCTCTCTGAGTACCTGACACCCGGAGGGTCAGTCAGGAAGGAGGGTGGCTCCCCGCCCCTGACTCTGTGATTTATGCGTAAGTCCTCCTGGGGCTGCAACCTCTTGAGTCCTTGGGACCTCGATGACCTGGCCTCCTTCTGCCTCTCCTCTTGCCCATGGTCGACTCTTCAGGTAATGTTTTAATTTCTTTTTAGCTCCTCACTAGCCAGGGCTCCAGGGAATAAACAGCTTATCAGCACAGCCTTGGTGTATTTTTGCCTTGCCAGCTGGGCCCACATGACGATGTACCCAGCTGCATTCGAACAATGTGTACAAACAACGTGTAAATGAACAAAATGGCGTCAGGACAATGTGAGAAGCTCCATTTAGAGGCTCAACATCAGCAGATGTGACATTGACGAGAGTGACAGAAATACAGTCTGGGTGCTGCGGGCGCCGGGCACCGTGATGAATCGCCAGAGTGGAGAACAATGGTCCTGGACTTGGTTAACTTGCGCATCTGAAAACATTTATCCAAGTCCCTGGAATGAAGTTGAAGAGAACTGTGATTTATTTTTTAGGGGAAAAGTAACCATAGCTCATTCTTTCTTTTTCTAAGCAGATGTTAGGAGGATAGGCCGGCAGCCGTGGGTGAGGGATACCGGAGTGTTCTTGTTAGTTGTCAGCAAACGGCCTCACCTCCTCGCCTGCAGATGTGCTCACCTGTGCACGTACCTACGTGGCGTATACACGCGTTATATGTGTATAGGACACAAGCAAAGCTGTTCTCATGCAGTGACCAATTTTTTAATATTTTTTAAAGCAGTTTCAGGTTCTCAGCCAAAGTGAAAGGAAGGCACAGAGATTTCCTATGAACTTTCCGCCCCGTCACACGCACAGCGTTCCCCACTACCGATCCTCCCCACCACGGGCCTGCGTGGACCCACACGGGTGAGCGTTATCACCCGACGTCCAGAGTTTACAGTAGGGTCACTCTAGTGCATTCTATGAGTTTAGACGAATGTACGACGGTGTGTGTCCGCTACTACGGTACCACAGTGGGGACTTTGCTGCAAATCTCCTCTGCATTCCCTCTGTTCATCCTTCTCCCCCGCCCAGCCCCCGGCTGCCGTGACCATCGGGCTGTCTCCACAGCTTTGCCTTTTCCTGAGTATCCTGTACTGGGAACCGTGTAGGACGGAGCCTTTCAGATCGGTTTCTTCCCCTTAGTAGGTGCATTTCAGTTCCTTCCATGTCTTCGCATGGGCTGGCAGCTCATCTTTGTGCTGAATAACATTCTGTTGTCTGGATGGACCCATTCACCTACTGAAGGACATCTTGGTGGCTTCCAAATTTTGGCGATTACAAACAGAGCTGGCACAGATATACACATCCAGGCTTTTGTGTGGACGAAGTTTTTAACTCCTTCGGGTGAACACCAGGGAGTGTGACCACAGGAGACTTCGGGGAGAGTACGCTGACTTCTGTGAGAAGTCGCCGCCGCGTCTCCCCGGCCGCACGGCTGCGTTCGCAGCAGCGCTGAGCCAGCCCTCCTGCTGCCCCGTCGCCGCCCGCACCTCTGCTGTCCACGCTCCGGCTCTGGCTTTCCCGACAGGTGTGCCGGGTTATCTTATTGTGGTTTTACCAGCATATTTACACATAATATTAAACGCGCTGGTGCGAAGAACAAACGCAAAAATTGCATTCTACTAAATATATTAGTGGCATTGAAATTATTTATGCTCCTGGGGCCTCGGCTCAGTTGGACCTGAGCCTAGCGACAATGCCGCCTGTGGAGTTATGAAGACAGACTGCGGTCGGGCAACGCGCTCGCTGAGCCAGGGTTACTGCCCGATGAGCTGGTCACATGATGGAGTCCCTGACCAGAATAAGAACTTAGGGAAGAGAAGGCTGATAAACTGGTGGGTTTGACACTCCGTGAAGACGCTGATGCTCCCAGACCCCTCATCACTTCATTCATAAATAACCTTCAACACCTGCCTCCTGCTTGGACACAGTACCGTCAGAGCAGAGTCTCTGTGCTCCCAGGGGCCGCTTCGAAACGACCTTCGGAGACAACAGTGGCGAAATACCATGTCATCCAGCTGGTAACTGACCAAGTAGCTCCGGGTGAACTAGTCTCCATGAGAAAGCTGGGGCATCCCAGGGTCCGGGTGACGCCCACAGAGGCCCGCAGGCCGCAGACAGAGGCAGGGGGTGAGCGGCTCCGGTTCGCGGAGAACTCGGCACCTGTCCCGAGGGCCGTGTCTGGAGTGCTGTCCCGCAGGGGGCGAGCTCGAGGCCCAGGTGACTCAGCGTGATCAGAACAGCAGACTCTGACTCAGAAGCATGTGCTGCTGTCGCGGGCCCAGGAAGGATGTGGTCATTTGGCATCATGTAAATGATCCAGTTTCTGATCCGTTGTGAGCTCAGAGCAGCCACCGTAGAAAGAAAGTGCGTCTGTTCATTTCTCAGCAAACAAGAGCAAGTTAATACGTTTGAAAATGTCACCACTTTCTTTAAAGCAGCCATGGGACCTGTTTACACAGAGCCGCACATCTCCTCTCTCGGGCCACTCAGGTGTGAGCCTCCCGCCAAGTGTGGTCGGTGAGATCTCTGCCTGGGACTTCCTCACGTGGAGATGTTACTCCGTCTTGTCAGAAAACACATTTTTGAGCAGACACTGGATCAGTCCACGTCCTCCCGAGAGTGTGTGACCCCCAGTGGTCTCAGGAAGCCCGCTCTCCTGGGAGGAAGCTGGTGGGCACCGCCGTCCCCTCTTTCCAAACCGGCTGTTTGCAAACGGGCTTGTTCCTTGACGGGGAAACCGCACCCTGGGCCACTGACAGCCTCCGGCAGGCCGAGCTGTCGGGATTTCCTGCGGGTCTTGGCGTTTATGCGACATGGCCGGCCACCCAGCAGCTGCCCCTCGTGGGCCGCGGGCACCTGCCTCCTGCAGGGCCGATCACAGGGAGGCTCAGAGCCAAGAGATGCAAACCACAACCAGAGGCGTTTACCGACCCCGACTTTCCCGCCGCCCAACACTCAGCCGTCCTGGAAAGCACCCCTGCTGACTCAGCAGACCTCCAGGTCTGTCCACAGGTGTGAATTCACCTTCCAACGCTCCTCATCTGCGTGACAGCTCGGGTCCCTCTGGAAACCTGCTCGCACCCTGGCCCGACACAGAAGCGCGGTGCCTCAGCCGACGCTCTGGAGCCCCTCTCTAAGGGGACAGCCACAGCTCAATACAGCGCTTGTCCACACTAAGTGATGAGCTTGGTCGGTGGCACCAGGCCTCTTTGTCACCAAGTGGCACATGAGCCACAGTCTTCTCTCGTGGAAGCCGTGGGCTTCTTAGCGTTCTTTAACGACGAACGTCTGTCTGTATGAGGCTTGTTCTGAGCTCAGCGCACGCCGGCCTCTGCCCCTGCGCACCTGCCGCGTGTCTGCAGATGCCTGAGCCCCGAGGACACCCGGGAGCACCACTGTCCTCTTCCAGCACCCAGCGGGCAGCGGGGCCAGAGCTGCAGGGCCCCGTGTGCCTCTGGGTCCGGATCCTCCGCGTTCTCACTGTCCCCTCTCCCCACAAGTGCACAGCACCTACGTGCATCAGGGTTCTGCAGAGAAATACAACTGCAGGAGGCGCACAGAGAGAGGGAGGTTTACCTTGAGGAGCTGGCATACCCCCAGGTCTGCAGGCTCAGTCAGTGCCTTGGAGAGGGCCGAGGGTGCAGTTCAAGGCCAAAGGCTGGTCGGCTGGAGATCCAGGAAGAACATGGGCTTGAGTCCGGAGGCAGGAGACAAGCTGACGTCCCAGCTCAAGGCCATTAGGCAGAAAGAATTCTCTGGCCTCACGTTCTAGTCAGGCCTTCAACTGACTGTATGAGGCCCACCTGCACATGGGGGAGCAGTGCGGAGAGGGAAGGAGTCTGCTTTACTCAGTCTACTGATTACATGTTAATCTTATTTCAAAACACCTTCACAGACTCACCCCCAACAGCGTTCGACTCAAGGACCCAGGGAGGTTGACACAAAAGTAACCTCCACAGGATCTTAGATCTTCCTCCCCTGCCCTCTTGTCGAAGCCTCGGAGGGAGTTTCTGGGCACCGTGTCCATCATGAGGTGACAAGCCAGGGGAATATTCTGGAGGGTTCCCCCACCTCGGCTCCTGCAGGGGCAGCCGCAGGACCTCAGGAGGTTGGTAAACACTGGCGTCTGGCTCTGGCCATTAGCCCAGCGGTGCCCCCTGCCCCTCTCTTGACCTTGAAGCCGGTGGGGGGGGGGCGGGGGGGAGAGCAGCTGGAGCAGGGTCTGGGGCTCCCCAGGGGAGGGGCTCCTGGCTGTCCCCGCCCCAGTGGCTGTGGCTGCATCCTTCTAGTACATTCCTGAGTCTGTTCCAACCAGCTGGACAGAGCTCTGCTCCTGATAACCCAGCGTGGCGCAGGCGGGACGCGGCCGGTAGGACCCGCTGCACCTGTTCCCCCCGGCTGCGTCCTGAGTGGCTGCCGCAGCCGCTTCCAGCTCTCCCCGGACGCGGCCCCTCTACTGCCCGGGCGGCCTCTGCCCCCTTCCAAGACGAGGCCGGAGGAGCGATCGTTCCTGTCAGTTTTGTTACTGGACAAATCACCCCGAGGCTCTTTATTTACAGCGCTGGGCACGTCTTGCCCACGGAGAGCCCCGGGGCTGACCCTCAGGGGCCGCCGGCGGGGGCGGTGGTCCTGAGCTCATCATGCCACAGAGGGCGGCGGGCGCGGGGACGCTCAGTCCCTTGTCACCGCCGGGACCTGGCGGGGCGGGGCCTCCACGTCTTCCTGGGCAAGCACTGCCTCCCAGGGCCCGAGCCCCTTGACCTTCACGGCCCTGAGCAGAGACTTCAAGGTCAGGTGTCAGGAAAAAGTCACGGCCTTACTTTAGCAAACACAGTGTGTCAGAACTTGAAAGGGTTTCCATCAATATGCAAGCGTGACTCCTGCAGGAACTGCAGAGTGACCCGCGCGGAGGCTCGCTGACTCAGTGACATGACTCACCTGCGGACTCCAGGCGGAAGCTGGAAACTTTCTGCTGCATTTTAATGTGATAACGTGAGGCAGAATGAGACCCTCAGACCCAGTCCGGGGTGTACTTCTCTGCTCTGCGGGGCGCCAGGGCTGCTCCCAGGAGCCACGCTGCCCTGCCGGGGCCGGCCTTGACCTCGTCCTCCGTCCGGCGGCTCCAGCGGCGTCTGGGCTGGAGGGCAGAGCTCACGGCTTCCTCACAAATGAGATGCAGGAAAAAAATCCACTTTTCTTTAGAGAATGCTTCTGACCCAGCCTGAGCAGTGAGTCACTGCCCTTGATAATACTGTTAAAAGTGAAATGTAATTTTTGAAGTCTCTAACAATTTATAAAACCTAAGGTCCTTTGTTTCAGACTAAAATATATACACTATATTTGCTCACAGCAATTCAATTCTATGTTTTTGAATTGTCATGGTAATAAACACAATTATTTTGCCCCAGAGAATTTTAAAGTCAAGCATGATTTCTTGCCGTTAGTATTCGAGGAGGCAGCACCACGTTGCCGTCAGAGGAGATCAAAGGTCTGGCCCCACCCCCCCAGCACCTCCTGGCCCGGCCAGCCACCAGCCCGTCTCCCCCGTGTCTCACACGGCTGTGGGCCTTGTCCCCCGGCTACGACCCCTGCAGTCGAGTTCTGTCCCCGTCAGCAAGGACTGCAGCCGTGAGCCTCTTCCGGTTAGAAATGAGCGTTATGAGACTTCCACTATCGGTTATCCCCACATTTGGTGGACGTATTTTTCCCTTTCCAGTTCTTCAGTGTTATGGCCGATTCTTGTCTGTTCCGCTGGCTTCTTAAACATCAGTAGTGGCGGTAGGCTTTCTGGTCGCCCTGGTCTCTGAGAGGGAGGGGGGCTCCCACTCTCCTGTGAACTGTCGCTTTGCAGTGGGTTTTCTGCAGATGACCTTTTTCACTCCTAGTCTGGCGGATCTCCTCTGTTGGTGCTTCCAGTGATGAACACGCTGTAGTTCGGCAAATACTTCTTCTGCATCCGTTGATAGAATTGTCTTCATTCTGTCACTGTGATCATGTACATCGCTTTGTCTTAGGACGTGCAACTCTCACAGTTTTGCTGATTTCTTGTCTGTCTTTATTATTAGTTATGGTTATTATTATCTAAAATCCAAACAGTATAACTGAGGATTTTTCCATTCCTTTTAGTTTTTGCTTTACCACAACTTTGTTAAGGTATCACTGACAAAAATTGTACACACTTGAAGCATATGACACGCTGTTTGGTCCTTGGACGGCCCTGCAGCCCGCCTGCCACAACCCTTCTCTGCACACAGCCGCCTCGTCGAGACAATGTGCCGACGCTGACCTCTGCATAGACTTCAGCCGCAACGGGCTGCCGTGCTGCAGGGCCACAGGCCACACACTGGATCCTCAGGACTCGCTCTTACTAACCGAATGCTTTGTGCCTCTGGCCAAGCCTCCCTGTTTTCCCCAACCCTCCGTCCCAGTAGCCACCCTTTTCTCTCTGGTTTGATGCGTTCAACATTTTTTATGTTTTATTTATTTATTTTAATTTTTTAAATTTTCTTTTAATGTTTATTCATTTTTGAGAGGGAGAGAGAGAGAGAGCACGAATGGGAGGAGGGGAGGACAGAGAGAGAGGGAGACACAGAATCCGAAGCAGCTCCAGGCTCCGAGCTGTTAGTACAGAGCCTGACATGGGGCTCGAACTCACGAACCATGAGATCATGACCTAGCTGAAGTCAGATGCCCAAAGGAGTCACCCAGACGCCCTAAGTCCAGTTAGATTTCACACATGAGTGAAATCATATAGCGCTGTTCTTCCGTGTCTGACTTACTTCACTGAGCAGAACGTACTCCTGAGTGCGTTATCCATGTTGTGGCAAATGGTAGGATTTCCTTCTTTCTTATGGCAGAATAATATTCCATTGCATATTTATATTTAATGGTGATACACACAGGTATGTGGTGTGTGTGTGCACGTGTGTGCACGCGTGCATAAACATACAGACCACATTGTTAACATCCACCTGCCCACTGCCGGAGGTTCAGGTGTCTCCTTACCTTGGATGCGGCGCACAACACAGCAGTGAACACACAGACGCAGAGACGCTTTCAGACGCTGATTACGTTTCCTTGGGCGAATGCCCAGTAGTGGAACCGCTGCATTAGACGGGAGTTCTGTCCGTAACGTTCTGAGGAACCTCCGTGCTGTTCGCTAGACCGGCTGGCCCAGCCCGCATTCCCGCCGACAGTGCGCCACGGTTCCCCTTTCTCCGCATCATTGCCAACACCTGTTATCTTTTGTCTCTTCTTCTTTAAAGTGTATTTATTTGGTTTTGAGAGAGACCGGGAGGGAGACTCCGCAGCCGGCTCCACACTGACAGCATGGAGCCAGGAGACCATGGCCTGAGCTGAAATCAAGAGTCAGATGCTTAACTGACTGAGCCACCCGGGGGCCCCTTTTGTCTTTTTTGTAATTGTATCCATTACTTTGTTATTCTGAAAATTTATTCTGTTTATATCCTGAGATTATACTATTGTAAGTATGCACATTTTAATTGTATATTATCCTTGAAGATAAAACCTTTATTAGTACTTGATGTTCTTTGTCTCTGGCTACGCCTTCCTTACCTTCTACTCTGTCTGGTATTAGTATAGCTCCTCCAGATTTAGTTTGCATGGAGTATACTTTCCCTTTTTTACTTTCAAACTTTTTTTATCATGTTGAGATATATCTTTTGTAAACCACACACAACTGGATTATTTTGATCAATCTGCATAAAGTCAGATTATTTTATTTATCACCTCTGAAAACTTTTGTCTTTAAATTGGAGAATCTAGGAAATTAACATCTAATGCAATTTTAATATATTTAGATTAAATCTTTTTACTTGTTTTCCATTTCTTTCCTTCTATATTCCTTTCCCTCTGCTTCCTTAACTTACTTTGGATTACTTTGGCTTATTTTCCTTCTGTTAGCTTGTTAAATATACTGTGTATCCTTATACTGTTATTTGAATAATTTCCATGGTGATAGTACTGAACATTTTCTTGAGTTATCGAAATCTAATACAAAGTAGAAATTTAATATGTGTCTAATGATGCAAAGGTCTTCTAACATTTTAACTGGTTTACCGGACTTTCTGGCTATCGTGGCCTTTTTTGCTACTGCTGTCACATATTTTAAAAATATATAACCTATACACACATTATGATGTCAATACACACCACCACAGGCCATCACGTCACCACTGCATCAGCGTTTGCACTTCTGTATATTCACTTTTTCTATTATTATTCTCTCTGTCTTGTATTTTCATGCTTCCATCTGGTTTTCTTTTCCTTCTGCTTACAGGACTCTCTTTAGAATTTAGTGTAGCCTGAATTTGCTGTGAAGCATTCTCCTGGTTCTGTTCTTGTTGCCTGGGAGCCTCTGCCTCTGCTCTCAGTCTTGAAGGCGCCTTCCCTGGGCCCGGAACCCTGGCACGCCCACTTCCGGCGCACAGTGATGACGTCCTCCCGTGGACTTCCGGCTTCCGTGGTTCCCGTCAGTCTCCGTGTTTTCCCTTCTGGGAAGGTGGTGTATATTTTCACTTGTCTACTTTAAGATTCTGGTTTTGGTTCAGTTTTCAGCTTTTTCAGCATACTCTGATAAGATCTGGGTTTCACTATCTTGAAGTTGTTGGGCTTCTTGAATCAATTACTTGGTGTCTCATAAGTTTTAGAAAAATCTGAGCCATTATATCAAATATTCCCTCTTCATTTTATTTGTTCTCTCCTTCTTGGATTCCATTTACATATGTATAGACTTTGTCATTTTCCATTTTTTTTTTGGTCCACCATGTGTGTTTTCGTGTTCAGTAATTGTCTCTCTTTTGCTGTGTCTAAACTATTGAAATAAATAGATATGTAACAATAGGTATTATTAATAATAATGCCAGTATGTTAAATGCCCATTGAATTTTTAATTTACATTTTTCTCTGTTTAGCACTAGGATTTTCATTTTATTTTAGGTTTCTGGTTTTCTAGCCAAATTGGCCGTTTCAATATAATTTGGCACATGTTACCATAGTTATCTTAAAAGCCATGTCTGATAATTCCAATCCTTGGATCTCCTTTGGGTCCAACTTCTGTTTTCATTTACTTTTCTTGTATGTATGAATTTTTTTGACTGAATGCTATACGTTTTATATAAATAATCGTAGACATAATATGAGGCTCTGCCTGAACTATTTTTCATAAATATTTAAATTTTCTTCTGGTATATATATACCCCTGATCTAAGGGTAAATCACCTTAAATCAGTGAGAGATTGAATAATTAGGGGCTTTCTCCACTCTTCCTTCTCTGCTATTTCTGCTCTCTCTCCGTTTCTAGGGTGCAGATATTTGAGGCTGGATCCCGAAGGCCCTGGCTGTTTACCAGTGTCTCTGCTCCAGAAACTGAAATCCAATTATTGTCCCTCCGCTCCTTGGAGGCTTCAGGAATCCCTAATATGATTTTCAGTTTCTCATTATCAGCAATTGTTTCAAGTGACCTCAGAAGCTGGGCTCCCACCTCCCGATTCCCTGTTCTTCTGGATCCTAGTGGTGCAAATGCCCACGGGCCTCAGAGCTCGCCAGGGCCACGGCCGGGTTTGGAGAGCCGCCACTGCTCTGTCCGGCTGCTCTGAGTGTCTCCGGCCCGGCAGCTCGGCCTGCAGCCCTTGAGAGACATGGAGCTCCTCAGACCCGGTTTGCACAGAGCATCTTTCTTTCTGCAGAACAGCCGTGTTTCTACCTAAGCTGGGCCCCCCTCCCAGAGCGTTCTGTGGGCCTCTTCTTGGCACAGCCCCCTAAAATAACAGGAAAACACTTTCCTCTCGGATTTAAAAACCTATCATTGGAAAAATGCAAAGGTCTTGGAGGGAGGTCAGGACTGAGCTCCGATGCAAGATGCAATGAGCAGTGTGCAGGGCGGGGAGGTGTCCCCTGCTGTGAAAGGGAAACTTCCTGCCCAAGGTTTCCTCTGTCCTCGTGCTGGTGCTGATGTCTTATCACATTTTAAAAAGGAAAATCTCTGCATTCACTAAGAGAAAGCAATTCTTTTTTAAAAATTCTTTTTAATGTTTATTTATTTTCAGGAGAGAGAGAGACAGAGAGCAAGCAGGGGAGGCGCAGAGAGAGGGAGACACAGATTCAAAGCAGGCTCGAGGCTCTGAGCTGTCGGCACAGGGCCTGATGCGGCGCCTGAACTCACAGGCTAGGAGATCATGACCTGAGTCGAAGTCGGATGCTAACCTGACCGAGGTACCCGAGCGCCCCTCAGGAAAGGAATTCTTAGTGGAACTGTCCCTGGCGCTTGGAGCCGCCACAGCTCTGCTTTCCAGAGCCCGCCCTCGCCTTGTGAAGGCTGACTTCTGACCAGCAATTTGAAGTGATTATTGACTCTGATGTCATGAGAATATTTCGTGCTGGGTAATTGTTGGCATTGTGTCTCTAGAGGACTCCTCGTGTACTCTGACCCTTTCACAGGCTGTGGGCCACCGGGGCACTGCCCGCATTTCTGCTAGGTGGGCCTGGGGGGGGGTGCCACCTGGCGGCTCTGAGAGCCTCCCTCCTGTCTTTTCAGCAAGTGACTCACACCTGCGGGCATCTCACCCGGTGAGTCAAGCGTCCTGGGACTCCTCAGCCCGCTGATGTCATCGTGGAGAACAGCGGGACGGGACGCTTGTTCTGGGTACGCGGCTAGGGGGGAAGCGGGAGCAAGACTGTGGAACCCTGTCCTTGCCTCCTGTGGCTGCAGCTTCCCGGAGCCGACAGCGTGCCCCTCAGGGCCCGAGGGTCCGCTCACAACGCCCGCTTCTCACGCGCGTCGGAGGCGCGTGGACAGAGCAGCAGACACTGGGAGCTGAGCCTGGAGGGTTCCAGCGTCTGGGCCATGACCACACGTCAAGAACTTACCGAAAAATTGCCTTTTAATTTGGTGAGAGCAACAGTAATGCAAATTAAATTACTGCAACGTGCAGGACTCTTAAATTATTGCTACATAGTTAAGTAAAAAAAGTGCAGACGTTTCTCATCTACCAGTGGTGGTGGTTTTTTATGGCCAGTTTCTTAGAACCTGAGAGACAAGGACTGTCTCTTTTAAAATTAAATTTTGTAATTACTCCCAGAGCTAGAGTCATGGGGAAAACTAGAAACTGGAAGCAAATAATGGATTTCTTCTGGAAAGGATGAGGCAAAGCGTCCTGTGCCCATTCGAGATTCAGAATCAAACCACACTCACCGGAGAGACGGCGGGAGCTGCCGTGCGGACTTGGCCATATTAAACTATTTTTGTGACTCGGTCTTTTAGTTCCTTGACCGGCAGCTTCCTCATTTGTAAAGTGGAGACGTGAAAAACTCCTAAGCTGTCTTATTACCTTGTGTGAAGATAAGATAAAAAGCACAATGCTTACGTGTGACCGTGTGTGTCTCTCTCTCTCTGTGTGTGTGTGTGTGTGTGTGTGTGAGAGAGAGAGAGAGAGAGAGAGAGAGAGAGAGAGAGAGAGGGAGAGAGGGAGAGAGAGACCCTTTTGGAGCTTAACTGATGTGGTGTTACCAGCACCGTCGCTTCTCTCAAGAGCTGAAATATCAAAAAGAAGCACCTGTCGAAGTTGTCTGTGTCCACTGACAGATTTTCAACGATCAGAAATAATAATACCTTAGATTCTTCATTCCCTACGAAGATTAAGATAATTTCTTTTTCATTGCACACTTTTTGCAAAAAAAAAAAAAAGTGGGCGTATGAATTGTTGATTCACTCACCAGCTTCTCAGGGCTCACTTGCAACTCTGGAAGAGCCGCAGATCCGCCAACGGCTATCGAAACGATGGCGCCCCACCAGCGAGCTGGCCAGCAGCACCAAGAAGCATCCGAGAGGGAAGGCCAGCCCCGCCATTTCACCGGTAACTCCGTCCGTCCTTCCCGTCACAGCTTCGTCTCTGGTGCAGAGCCGTCCCTGCCTCCCGCACAGACCCTCCCTTGAGCTGGAGCCGGCCTAGCCCCGCCCCCACCATGTTCCGCTTCATCTGCAGACGATTTTCTCTTTATGTTAAATTGCATATTAATTGCTCACAGTGTAAGGAGAAGAAGGTCTTTATTTTGTTTGTTGTTGTTTTTAGAGTTTATTTATTTATTTTGAGAGAGAGAGAGAGAGAGAGAGAGAGAGAGAATGAACACGGGACAGGAGCAGAGAGAGGGAGAGAGAGTCCCAAGCAGACTCCGCACTGTCAGCACGAACCATGAGAGCATGACCTGAGCTGAAGTCAGACAAGGGAAGGCCTTTAGCCAGAGAGAAGTAGGGTACCTGTCTCTTCACCTTCACCTTCAGCTAAATCTCCTTTCCTCTTGTGCCACCTTATTTTGTGAGCTCAGTCAAGTGCCCTTTTCCCTCCTCCTTATTTTTCCGTTTCCCTAGATCTCATCAACTTGGTGCTTTTCTATTTTTATTACTTTATTTTATTTCTATCAACTTGATTCTCTCTCTCTGCCTCTGCCCTTCTCCCCCCCTCACTCCCTCTCTCCCTCTCTGTCAAATAAATAAATAAATAAATAATAAATAAATAAATAAATTAAATTAGGTGAAGGATATATGGAAACACCCTTTATTATCTTTGAAAATCTTCTGTAAATCTGAAACTGTTCTAAAAACCAAAACATATTTTTAAAAGATGAAAAGATGGTATTGGTAGCTCCCCAATTGTATTAAAGATTCTGACAACTTGTTTTCAGCTATTGATAGAATAAGTAGACAAAGATTCAGTAAACGTATAGAAGGCTTGAATAATATTAACAAACTTGACTTAATTTTCACTTACAGAGCACACTCCACTCAACCACATATGCCTTCAAGTGAAAATGAACATTATTCAAGACAGGTCATAGGTAGAGCCGTAATGGAGTGTCAATAAGTTTGAAGGATTGAAACACAGAAAGTATATATTCTGACTCAAGTGGAATTAAATTAGAATCTCACAAACAGTAAGATATCTGAAAATATTTGGAAATTTGAAACGTACTTCTAAATAAACAATGAATGAAAAGGAAATTTCAAGGAAATTAGAAATATTTGGAAGATAATGATTATAAGATCCCAATTGGTGAAAGTATGTGGGATTCAGCTAGAACAGTGAATGAAGGGAAATGTATACATTATAAGAGATGAAACATTTAAAATTAATCAGCTAAGCTTCTACTTTAAGAAACTAAATGAAGAGCAAGTTAAAACTAGCATAATGAGAAAAAATATATATAAGAGCAAGAAATTAGTGGAATTGAAAATAGAAAAAATAAACAATGTCTAAAGTTAATTTTTTGAAAAGTTTCATAAAATTAATAATTCTCTATTAACACAAATCCCAAAAAAGGGAGAAAATACATATTGTTAATAAATACATATTAACACAAAAAAGGAGGAAATACACGCCAGAAATCAAAGACGGGGCAGCACTACAGACCCTACATGTGTTCAAAGGAAGACGTGGGAATACGGTGGATTCCATTATGGAAATACTTTGTCAAATTCAATGAAATGGACAAATTCTTTGAAGAAGATAGCTTACCAAACCTGATATGATGGGATATGGATAATACATAGTGTATATATAGTAATTTAATATACAATTAAAAATCTTCCCCAAGGGAAAACACCGAGGACAGAGAGCCTTACTGGTGAATTCTATCAATCATCCAATCTTGCACAAACATTTTCAGGATATGGAAAAGGAAGGCATATTTTCCAACTCACTTAAGAGGCCAGAATTATTGTGATTTTGCAAAGGGGCAGGCAGGTATAAAAGTTCCTTCTCTTGTGGAAAGGTGCTGAACAGGTGAATACAATTCACTCATAAGGTGGTACAGTCAGGATCTTTGCATTTTAGTTCATGTAAATTGCAATTCAATAATAATTATATATTAATAAATGGCCTCAAATTTACCTTCTCTCTCGTTTCCACCCCCCTGCTTCAGTCCAGATACCAGCACCTGGTCAGGGTTGCGACAGCCCCCTGCCAGGGCGCCTCCTCGGGCTTCCGGCTCGCCCGTGTGGTCTGCATCCGGGTTCTGTTATATCGCATTTGCCCGTGGGCTCCCTTTCTTTACTGGCTTCTTATCGCCCGCAGGATGAAATCCAAACTTGTTGGTGACGGTCTACAAATCCTGATTTATGTGGTCCCTCTGTGCTGCTTCTTACTGGGAGAGCGACAGTGGTGTGCTCCAGGAGCTCAGGGGTGGGATGGCCCCAGGCGCTGCGTTTGTGGAGCTCCCCGTGTCCGGGGCATGGCTGGGCCGCGAGCAGAAGTGGCTCCAGGCCCGCGCTGGGGAGCAGTCCTGCACCAGCCCCCGCTCTGTGCCCAGGTCACCACTACAAGTTGCTTCTGTTCCCACAGGAAGCTCCTCACCCGCGCTGCTTCCCTCCCTGAGGGACTCTGTGCCCGGGCGCCCTCTTTTCTTGGTCGGATCAGTTAATCAATTAAGCTCCACTCATTCCGAGAAATTTTGATTTTGAATTTAAAAGAAAATTAAGAAAAAAAAGTACCAAGAACACTCCCTGTGACTAGCCAGATATGTTGCCTCTGGACGTCTCTGGAAGCTTTTTGTAGACGGTGTGATTAATGAGCTGTTGGCAGTAAATTGCAAGCATATTCACACCTCTAAGTCACATTATTTAACCTTAAATTTATTGACTGGAGAAAATTTGGAAAACAGAAAGCGTGACTCCACGTGTCAGAGAGACATCCCTAATTTGGGAACGTAGAACTTAAAAGAGAGTCTCAGATTTCTGCCTATCAAACATTCACCCGGAAATAATAGCAGCTTCACTATGGCTCAGGTTTTTTTTGAAGGTAAAAGTAAATGATCGCTTTCAGGCTCTCCTCATATCATTTCCCCCCCCAATGTAGGCCTTTAGCCAAATCGGAGAAGTAAAGGCGGAACACAGGGGGCCGGCGCCCGGGGGGGGGGGGCACAACCCCAGTCGCCCTCCCCTGGAGCGGGGGCGGGGCCGGCAGCGAGTTGGAGAGAGGCTGGCCCTCGGCTCGTCACTCTGATGGGAAACACATTCCAGTTGAGGGCTTGTTCTTCCTCCCCGTGCTTCTGGGGACATTTTCACACGTGCATCTCGGTCAGTACGGTAGATGCCACCATCGCAGGTGGCATCGCACGTGTTTCTGGGAAGCTCTGCCCCCTAGCGAGGTGTGAATCTGTGAAGCCCACGGCGTCCCCTACTGTCACCAGTCAAACTGCTTGTCACCTTTCATGGAGACAAATGAACTTGCCCCCCATCGATGTCCCTGGCACCGACGTGGTGAGGTTCATTGTTTCTGCCCGTGTTTCTGCCAAGACGCCCCTCAGCCCCGTGTCTATCATGTGGCCAGCGCCCCCCCCCCCAGCCACAATGTGAAAACAAAACAAACAAGCAAAAAGCAGCTGTTGCCTCTGCTCTCAGAGTGATCTCAGAGTGGCTGTTTCGGTTCTCCCACGGGACAGAAACCCTGACGCTGGCCCCGTCCCCCGGGACACGCCCGCGTCGCCCGCCCGGCCACAGCCACCTCTGGACTCCTCACTGAGCTCCCGGTCACGTGCAAGCCCCGGACACGGGGCTGCTGCCCTTAGTCCTGGAAGACCAGGGCCGAGCTCCTGCCTTCCTTCAAGGCCTCACTGTGGGGTCTGAGCCCTGCCCGGGAAGGAAAGGCCCCTGGGGCCCTGGCAGCCCCGGCCACACCCACAGTCACTGCTCGTGGGTGTTCTGACCTCCCACGTGGAACGGACGCTGGACGGCCAGGCCCACTCCTGTGGCCCTTGCTTGTGACTCTGCGCACAGCACAGGATGCCATTTTGCTCCCAGCAAATGACCCATCAGCTCAGGGAGGCCCAGCCCTGCGGTCCTTCCAGACCACCTTCAAGACGTGCTTAGGTGTCGGGAGTTTGCACTTCCAACATGAATTTCTATTTTAACAAGAGAATCTTTAGTAAAGAGACATAGAAATAATACAAAAACCACAACCAAAATGAACAAGAGAAGATTTTCTGTCCAAACTAGCGGTGCTGAGCAGCTGGAAGGAGGGTGTCCGCTCAGACCACGCCCGCAAGTCAGGCTGCCCCGAGCCTCCGAAGCTGGCGAGATGCTTCCTGTTCGTCGTCCAGTCTCTAAAGCAGTGGAGCTGTTTGCTGCTGTCACAGACCTGCCGAGAGAAAGAGATGTGTGTTTTCCAAAATAAATCACAAACAGGCTCCAAACTGCTGTAACTTAAAGACCTTCATTACACAATCCAGTCAATTAGAGGGTTCTTGGCCCGATGCTGGGAACCAGGTCTGGAGGCCAGATTGTCCCGAGGCTGAGCTGGACCCGAAATGACCAATGCAGCCATACTGTTTCTGGCTTCGTCTCACACACTGGACCTGCCTGCAGAGATTTCTGGTAAGATCTGCATCTCCTGCTCCTTCCCTGGGCACACTCCTCCCCCGCCCCCGGCCCCCCTCAGCACAGAACACGGACGAGTGTGTGGTGTGGCCAAAGCTCACGGGAGAGCGTTTGGCGTCAAAGCCAATATAGATCCACAGTCGCCCACAGGTCAGAGCCCTCTGGTTTAGTTAGAATTTTGCAAAGAAACAAAGAACAGGGAGGTCCACGCCGCGGTTCTCGTGCACGAAGAGGAGTCTCTCGTGTCTGGAGCGGTTCTTCCCGCTGAGCGCACATTCGGCTGCCGGCTGGAGTGGGCAGGCAGGTTGCAGGGAGCTCCGTGTTCCGGAACAGAGTTGATAACGGTGAACAGAAATGCGAAGTGTCCATTTTTTAGTGTCTGGGTGTCATGTACGACGTTGCCTTCCCATGATCCTGTGTTTCCCTTTGTATAAAACCTGAAGGACAACAATATTAAGCTTTACAAACGGCAAACATGTGTTACTCATAAGGAGCTCAGACGACTGTGGGTCTCATACTCCTGCTACCATTTCACAGGCAAGAGGCCAAGCCCCCCCCACCCCCTCCCCACCCCCCGGCCCATCGCCACATCGTCCAAAGTGGCAAAATCGGACCGAAGCCCTGCTTGCTGACCCCAGGACCTTCCTCTCCACCACCGAGCTTTTCGGGGAGGGGGGAATGGAGAGCGTGAGGGTGAGCTGGGGGTGGGGCAGAGGGAGATGGAGAGTCCCAAGCAGGATCCACACTCAGCCAGGGGCCCAAATCGGGGCTCGATCTCACGATGCTGCAATCATGACCTGAGGCAAAATCAAGAGTTGGACGTTCAACTGGCTGAGCCACCAGGCACCCGGCACGGACCTCTCCAACCGTTCCCAAACGGAATAAAGTGCCACACTACTGTCGTGCGGAACAGCCTCTTCTCCACTCTGAAAACAACAGATTATTGGTTTTGGTTACAGAAAAAACACAGCAATTATTTTTGGTATTCCCGTTGTTGGAGGAACAGTGCTGTGACGGGGTGGCCACGGCCTGGATGCGGGAGGCCGATTCTGTCCCCAGACTGGCTGCGTGCTCTGGATGAGAAGTGTATAAACTGGCGGCTGGCATTCAAAGGCGGGGTCCTGGGATGTTCCCCCAAAGAGCTGGGGTGTCTGTGGCCACACTGTCCTCGCCAGCCAGCCCGAGGCATTTGCAGTCTGCAGAGAAGGAATCTGCATCTGCCGTGGAGGCAGCAGAAAGTCCAGTGGAACCGGGACGCTGCCGGATGCTAGGACGAGCTGCCAAAATGGGGCAGAGCGGGAACACGCTTGGGCCGTCACGTGGTTTGGCAAACACATAGGCCTCGGGAAAAGCTGAGGTGCCTGTGAGCTAATGCCATGCTGCTTGGACCATATCTGCTTTCAATTATGCTGACTTTGTCCATAGATTTATTCAGAGTGTCTAAGTCTCAAACTTTATCCAGTTGTCTTCAGTCTCAAAGAACATGATCTTGAGCCAGCCCCTGCTTTCCATTTCTAAAGGAATGAAAGTACATTTGGCCTCCACTCCGTGTGGGTCACCCAGATGGAGCCAAAGCCTGCGAGTCACGGAGCTGCTCCGCCTCTGGCAAATCTGTGCTGAGGGCGCGGGACGGCGCTGCACTCCAGGAAGGCGAGGGGCGCGGAGGGGCGCGGAGGGGCGCGGGGGGGGCGCGGGGGGGGCGCGGAGGGGCGCGGAGGGCCGGCGGCCTCGGGTTCGACCTCCACAGGGGAGTGAAGGAAGACCGTTTCTCAGTGTGACCGTGCTGTGCGCACAGCAGAAGTGAGACAGGGCGCCGCTGCTGAGTTTTGGAAGGCCGTGTTCACATTTATAATTATCCGCGTCGACAGACATGCACACTGCAGCAGGAGTGAGGCGAGGGGCAGCCCTGCGCGGCTTCCTTCACCGCTGCAGCCCTTTCCAGGGGATGAAAGCCTCCCTTCGGAGAAGCACTCTCCCGCACGTGTGCGCCGGCACCCCCAGGGACGTCTCTGTGTCTGTGTATGTGGCTCCTGGCGGAAGTGAGTAGAAGGGAAATGTTTTCGTGTTTTCTCTGTCGGCATCCATGTTTTTTAGGAAGTAGCTTTTTTACAGGCTGGAACCTTCACGTAGGGGTCAGCCCGCACACAGGCGAGGGCCCGGAACTGAACCACTTTCGCGTGACTCCCGGGGACATGCACGGGTGGCGTGGACACGGCCTGGCCCCGCCTGGGGCGGTCCTGCCGCTGATGAGCCGCTCTGAGCTCTCCCGCCGGGGGTCCCATTGTGTCAGTTTGATTCTCTTCCGCTGATGCCCTGTATGACTTGCACCCCCTTTTCTATGGCCTTCACGTTGTCAGTTGGCAGCCTGCAGCCCCGTCCCCCCAGGGTCTCCTGAGGTAAGTAAGGTTCGAGAACACCCCTCGGCCTCTTCCTTTCGGTAGATTCCAGGGGCCACTTCCCCTTCACAGCATGCTTCCCGAAATGGAGAAGAACACCGCAGGTGTGATTTACTTCTATCGTGGCCAGCGGAGACCAGGAGAGACGTGCCTGCTGTCGGCCCTGGACGGTGTGACCGCTGCCGACCCGGGCCCCAGGCGGCCCTCTCCCTTCTCTCGGCTGAGAGCCAGAATTCCCGTGTCCTCTGTGGCCACACACAGGCCGTGGCTCTTCCTCCCCACCCGAGGACACATGGCAGATGCGGCTGCGTGACTTGAGTCTGGGGCGGTCGTGTTACTCCTTCCAAGTCTGAGAGACTTGGAGGCAGATCCGAGTGGCCCCCGTTCCCTCTGGTAAGGTCTCAGGGCTCACCTGTGACCAAGATCAGGTCAAGGTCATTAGTGTGTTGAATTGCTTTGCTTCTTGTGAAGTCCCAACAACCAATAGAAAGAAATGACTTAAACTCCAAGCTGGCAAAATAGTTTAGATTTCCTCTTAAAACGTCACAGTCTCCAAACTCTCCTGCAAATCCCGAGCAGGGACGCTGGGTGGAGTGTGGGTGATGCACCCGCGCAGGACGGGCACCTGCTCCAGCAGGGGGCGCCGCTGAACCTTCCCCTTCCTCACCTGCTTCTGTGCCTCCCACCACGCGCCTCTCCATTCTTCCCAGCACCCTTGTGTGAGTTAAAATAGCAACGCTTCCCCAAAGGCAAGGGAAATGAAAGCAAAACTGAACTCTTGGGACTTCATCAAGATAAAAAGCGTCTGCAAGGCAAAGGAAACAATCAAGAAAACTAATAGGCAACCGACAGAATGGGAAAAGATAGTTGTAAATGACATATCAGATAAAGGGCTAGTATCCAAAATCTATAAGGAACTCACCAAACTCCACACCCACAAAACAAATAACCCAGTGAAGAAATGGGCAGAAGACATGAACAGACACTTCTCCAAAGAGGACATCCAGATGGCCTACAGGCACATGAAACGATGCTCAACATCACTCATCATCAGGGAAACACAAATCAAAACCACACTGAGATACCACCTCACGCCGGTCAGAGCGGCTAAAATGAACAAATCAAGAGACTATCGATGCTGGCGAGGGTGTGGAGAGACGGCCACCCTCCTACACTGTTGGTGGCAATGTAAACTGGTGCAGCCGCTCTGGAAAACAGTGTGGAGGCTCCTCAAAAAACTATCCATAGAACTCCCTTATGACCCAGCAATAGCCCTGCTAGGGATTTACCCAAGGGATACAGAAGTGCTGATGCATAGGAGCACATGCACCCCAATGTTCATAGCGGCACTTTCTACAATAGCCAAATCATGGAAAGAGCCCAAATGTCCATCACCTGATAAGTGGGTCAAGAGGATGTGGTATATATATATACAATGGAGTACTACATGGCAATGAGAAAGAATGAAATCTGGCCATTTGTAGCAAAGTGGATGGACCTCGAGGGTGTCATGCTAAGCGAAATAAGTCAGGCGGAGAAGGACAGATACCATATGTTTGCACTCATAGGTCTAACAGGAGAACAGGAGAACCTAATGGAGGACCAGGGGGAGGGGAAGAGGGAAACAGAGTTGGGGAGAGAGAGGGACACAAAACTTGAGAAACTACTGAATACTGAAAACGAACTGAGGGTTGAAGGGGAAGGGGGAGGGGGGAAAGAGGTGGTGGTGATGGAGGAGGGCCCTTGTGGGGAAGAGCACGGGGTGTTGGATGGAAATCAATTTGACAATAAAATATTTAAAAAACCCAACACTTCCGCTACAATTCTAGAATCCCAGGATCTTCTTCCTCCGTGTCACACTCCTCAAGTTGGAAATCTCTCTGCCTTATTGTTATCTTGCACTTTTTGTACACCTTACTTATTTTACCAATAAATTATCAATGCTTCCATAAATCCAGTATTAAAAGAGAAACTGAGGCGTATTAAAATCTTAAGAGTTTATCTGAACCAGCTGGACAGCGGCGTGGAGGCTGTGACCGTGCTGGACAGACCTCACCGCAGGAGCCGAAGCAGCGGAGGAAGTGGCTGACTGGCCACAGCGGAGAGCCTGGGGTTGTGGTTTGAACCTGGAGGGCACTTCCGGGCTTGGGTCATTTGCTCCCGCAGGCCTCCAGGCGCGGGGCCAGCCGCCTCCGCGTCTAACTAATGGGACACCAGTGTCCACAGCGCCTTGGGAGAAGAAGTTGCACTGTTTCCTGTCAGGACGGAGGAATAAACATGGAAGATCGTGAGTTCCCAGGGGAAGGAAGAAATAACGTAGGTTATGTTTAACCTCGAAAGGTCCTCAAAAGCTGCAACAGATGAAAGGCTGGTGCTGACATCACAGAACCTGAACGGTTCACGGGGTCACCGACCCATGCAGCGGACACGGTAACCTTCAATGTGCGGCGCCCGGTCTTAAGGATGAGGGACCGTAGAGCAAATAGAACAGATGTCAGTCTCTCCCCTCGCGGATGTCAGACCCTGAGACACGACTGAAACACCTGGCGTACCAGATGAGGGAATGTGCTGAGGAGAAATGATAGAGAAGGTTCTGGAAGGGCCTGGAGGAGGGTAATTTAAATAATGGGATGAGAAGGCCTCCTTGGGAAGGGGCAACTGAGCCACATTTGGCAGCAGGTCGGGAATCTGCATCAAGAGAGGAGGGGAGAGCGCTCCGGTGAGGGGCTCCTCGTGGCTGGAGTGGCCCTCAGGGATGGAGGGGACGCGAGACACTGGGATCCAGGGTCTGCACGGCCATTGGAGCTTCTGTGGCGTGGGCTTTGCCCCAGCAGGTGGGAGCCATTGACGGTTTGAGAGGAAGAGCAGCTCACATTTGTCATCTGCATGTAGGCAGCCGAGCAGAGACCCCACTATGGGTTGCAGTGGAGGATGGAGCCTGAGCGCAGGTGGAGGCTGGGCCTCGTCTGCTCTGGGAGACGCCGAGGCCCCAGTGTGGGGAGCCATCGGGCCCTGCACACACTTTGCCAGCAGCCCGCACGACTCAAGGTATGAAGAAGATGAAGAGATCGAGGATTCCTCTGAGGTTCTAAAGGCTGGGGCTGCTGTGGGGCAGAGACCGCGGGCCACACGGAGGGGAGTCGGCCGGCCAGCTTCTGAACCGGCTGTAGCTTCCTGAGATCATCCGGCACACGCCCTGCGGCCAGGCCCCTGCAGAGATCAGATGTTGGCTGTTAGGAGCCCTGCTATTTTCTGTCTTCATTTCCCACTTTTCCCAAATATTGATGTTATTGTGTCACTTAAAAGACTCTTTTTTTTTTTTTTCTTGGGGCAGGCTCCTCTTTCCATCTGGGAGAGTCTGACCCCTGGGAAGACAGGACTAAATCAGTGCCCTCAGCACGCGGGCTCCGCGACCCGACCCGCTGCCGGGCTGGAGGAGAGGGGTGTGGGGCGGGTTCACAGGAGCCCTGCCGGCACCCGTGCCGGGCAGACGCCGTCCCCAGCGACGCTCATCACGGGAGGTGGCTCAGCGCAGGAAGGCATCACTGGCTGCTCCTAGTGACCGTGTGGTTGCGGGGGAGTGGCACAGGACCCGGGCAGGGGACGGTTCCTCCTCACACGCACCTGCTCGTCTGATGTAAATATTCGGGTCCCAAGTATTTCTCAGCTTTTGAGTCTGGTAACTGCTCCTGCAAGTGACAGAGATTTCCAGAAGGGAGGTGTCCCTTCGGCAGGAGGACGCTGCGCAGGTCTCTGGGCGGAAGCCCGAGCAGACCCCATGTGAGGAGGTGGCAGCCCTCGGTGGGGGTGGGGGCGGTTTCCCACCACCTTGGAGGGAAGCCCAGGGCAGTTGGCGGCGCTGAGCAGACGGACACGCAGTGTGGGCAGTTGGTGTCCTCAGAGGGGACGTTTGTCACCAGACACTTGCCAGGGCGCCCCGCTCGGGCCCTGCTACTTGGGAGCGGGCTGGGGTCCCCAGCGGCCGACAGGAGGCATGGCTGGCCCGGACTTGGACTGACGGACCAGTTCTGTCTTCACTCGGGCCGCCCGGGACCCGGGGCTGGAAGGGGGAGCGACAGCCTGTGTGCAGCTCCTCCCTCTCTGCCAGCCGCCTTCCTGCGCTCACAGACACAGCCCTCAGTTCACCGGGACCTCGTCCTCCTTTGTCCCCGCGGCCACCAGCCCCGGGGCGACGGGCCCTTCCCACCGGCCCGTTTCAAACAGACGCTGTGGGCGTCTCTCCCCGGCTCACGTCAGTCCTCAGAAAGGGCTTTTATAACATAATCCCTTTTTCTCACGGACTCACTGCTGCCCACTGAGAAATTTCCCGACGCTCGGTTCACAGAGAAGGCCTTCCACTCAACGGCCCGTCTCCTCCCCGCACTGTGTGTTTGCTCTGTGAGCCAGCACTCTCGGGGGGCTTCGTACACACCGGGCACCGCCCGAAACCCTCACCCCAGCAGGTGCCTGGCTCGGACGGTCTCTGTCGGGGGGGGGGGGGCTGACGTGAGCCCATCTCGTAAATGAAAGGCCGACCCGCAGCGCGGGAGGCGCCCCGCCCGGCGGCCCCAGCTCTCAGCGCGGACGCTGCCTCGCTCTGCCCGGGACCCGCGCCCCCAGGAAGGGCCGCCCCCACTCCCCGCGGCAGGTGCGCGGGGACACACCGCATTCTGCATGGTGTGCACCTGCCAAGGGCGTGCGCGAAGTCCCGCCGGTCTTGTGAGCTCTGCAGAACAGCCCGAGTTCCCGTCATCCGGGCGCTCAGCGAGCGGTGGAAGCTTCGCAGGCCTTCTATGGCACGGTACCCCGGTACACTGCACCCTCTGCACGCACTGCGGCCCTGGTTCTGGGAGGGGCGATGGCCGGGCGTCTTCTGGGGACACAGCCGCCCGGGGCGCCAGGCGGCCGGCGCAGGTCCCCATCTCTGGGTCTGGGGGTTCGGGCTCTGTGCTTGCGGTGGCCGGTGCTGCACAGCTCGCCTGGGATTCCCCCTCGCGCTCTCTCTGCCCTTCCCCTCGCTTGCACGCGCCCTCTCTGCCTCTTCACCCAGGGCACGCGCTCGTGCCTGCTCTCTCTCTCAAAATAAATAAATAAACTTAAAAAAAAAAAAAAGACAATGTCCCCTGGTCTTCAGGGAGCCTTGGGGCTCAAGACTCAGACCCATGTCCCGTCATCAGCAAGGCCAGAGGCATCAGGCTCCTTCCTGTTTCTTCTTGTGCTTGGTTGTCTGAATCATCTGGAAACCCTGCAGATAAGGAAGTAAGAGCTCAGCTGCACACATCTGAAATCATTTCCCATTGACTGTGTTCATCGAAACAACGATCTTTGTGTCACTTACAATAATGAGGGTGGATTTCATCTGAGGACTTGGCTTTGATCTTTCCTTATCTTCCTAATTTGACACCCTGTCTCTGCTTCCCAAGGACAGAGACTGCTGGAGGCTTGAGAAGTGCCGGTCAGTGAGGAGGGTCTGAGTACGTTTTCTTACGCGTTCCGAAGTCGGAGTCCTCATCGAACTGCGGCGTGTCCCTGGCTCTTGGGGGGGTTGTAGCGCAAGGGTGCCCTGACGAGTGTTTTTGCCGGACCAGGACAGGCAGACCTGCTCGTGGATCGTGTCTGCTCCTGACCCTGTGTGTCTGTTTACACGTCCCAGGCACCCTCTCAGTGTGGACGGTGGCAGATTTGGACACAGAAGGTCATGGTAGGTGGATTATGTCTTCCTACTGGAAACTCACCCAATACCAAGCAAATTCCTTAGCACTTTCTCCATGTTACCTGGACCTTTATGGTTTTTAGTAAGTCATGGTCACTGTCATGAGCTTGGCATTTGACAGATTCCATTTTTAAGTCCACCTTCCACATACTAAGGCCATGGGCAGTTATGTAACACTTAAAGCTATTTCTTCACCTGGAAAACAGGGACATAAGGACAAAGGACGCCCCAGTGTAAGCACCTCTTGGTGCTCCAACGTTTGGTCAACGAATTCTCAGGAGCATGAATGCACGAGCGTAGGAGCTGCTGCTGCGTAAGAGCAGAGAAACGCGCAGCGGGCTGCGGGGGAAGCGCATCTTCCTCTTCTTGCTTTACCAAACTGAAGCGAACCCCGGGCAGCTCAAGGCCTTTCCCAGCAATCTTTCACGCTTGGGGATAAATCCTCACGCATAAACCCTAACGTGGGACAGTTTATAAACACATAGCGTATGTAACAGCGACATGTGCCTTCGCATTTCTTTTCTTCCCTGAACACGTGGCCCACTGGCTCTCTCTGCCCAGAACGCATGCTCACGGGAGCAGGTGCATTCTGCTCCTGGGTGTTCATTCACCTCCCGGGCGCTGTCAGCCAGGATGGTGGTGCCCGCACCTGGTGTGGGTCCCCTCCGAGGCCTCGCACACAGCTCTGCGGGACCGGCTGCTGGTTCAGCCTGGCACCTCCCACCGGGTGTGCTGGTTCCCGGCCTCCCGCAGGGCGCCAGCCTCCACGCGGCCTCCCGGGTGGGACCCGAGCCCCGCGGCCCAGTCCCCTCCCAGGCCGCAGTGCGGGGGCAGGAGGGAGCACTGTTTAGAAGTGCCTCCATGTACACTGGCTCCAGTGCTGGCTTTTGGGTGACGGCTTGCAAGCGCAAGCCCTCTCCAGCCTGGTCACTGCCACAGTAACATCACAAACCTGGTTTGAAATTAGATTCCTAATGGCTAGAAATTGTGTCTCGGGGAGTACCCGATCACACGTGTTTGGTACAGAAACAGCAGGCAGAGCTCGCGTGTGGAGAACACAGGTGTGCTGCATGCAAACTGACCGGGACTTAGTCTGTAGACGGAGGTTGTCTGGTCCTAGCTCAGTCCTGTCCCCGAATTCAGTTTGATTTGCAGTAGAGTTACGCATTTGGGGATTTTTCCCGAGAAAGAAGATTCAGAGTGGGTGGGGCTGTGTTCCTCTGAGTCAACGTGAGGCCTTGCGGGATTTCACGAAGATGAACTAACACAATTCTCTCCTTCTTCCCTTCTTCTTCTGACCTCCGAGGTTTTAGGAGGATAGTGACTGAAGAAAACAAAGGAGGTATGAAAGGTAAAAACTATATATTTTGAGTATTTAATCTGAATTAATCACCTTTTGTGTGTTCCAGTAGAAGGGAGTCCCAGTGGAAACATTTTTTTTTGTAATAAGACAAAGCAGGATTGAGAACTTGCCCTGTAACGTGTGTTTCGTGAGTGAAGGCTCACGGGTGAAATGGAAGAATGTGTGCAGATGGAGCCTCGGCTTGGCGGGGCCGCCGCTGTGATCAGCGGTGTCCAATTACACTGTCACCTGTTGCGCCCTGCACCTCAGAGTCTTCTCGCGTCTTCGGGACGTGCCGCAGCGGCCGCGTGGACTCGCGTCTTCGGGACGTGCCCCCAGCGGCCGCGTGGACTCGCGTCTTCGGGACGTGCCCGCAGCGGCCGCGTGGACTCGCGTCTTCGGGACGTGCCGCAGCGGCCGCGTGGACTCGCGTCTTCGGGACGTGCCCCCAGTGGCCGCGTGGACTCGCGTCTTCGGGACGTGCCCGCAGCGGCTGCGTGGACTCGCGTCTTCGGGACGTGCCCGCAGCGGCCGCGTGGACTCGCGTCTTCGGGACGTGCCCGCAGCGGCCACGTGGACTCGAGTCTTCGGGACGTGCCCGCAGTGGGTTCGTATCCTTAGGGCAGCCTGCCTCTTCTTTCCTGCCTTTGTCACTGGTGCTTCTGCTCTGTAAGCTATTGCGTTATTTGCAGAAGAAATGCTGTTTGTGCTTAGTTACAGCCACATGTGAATGTGGCCTGCTTCCTGGCACGGTTCAGAAGTGTGCACTGAGGATCTGAAGTCACAGCAAACAGTTGCTTAAAAACCAAGGCGATCAGGAAATCCATAGCCGCCACCACCATTTTTACCAAAATATGAGGAAAATAGGTTATCTGAGTTTAGAACCAGAAAAGTAATTCCTGAATTATTGCCATAAGAAGATCCAAAAATGCAGCCTGGGCAAGTCCCTCGTGTGCCTTACTGACATGGTAGAAGCGGGAGCCTCATTTCAAGGCATTTCCAGTAACACCCAGAAACCGTGGCTAATGTTATCCGTGGTGCAGATGATTGACTACTAACAAAACATAAGGCCACACAGCCTGACTTCTCTTCAATTCGCTAATCAGTAAACTGCAATGCCTTCAAATCAATCATCTCAAATAATTTAATATTATTGTCCAGAAATTTTTGGCTAGTTATCTCCCAAAAGAGAAAACAGAGAAGTGTGTTAACATTTCCCCCTGGTATCCAGGGGAGTTTTGTATGGTAATTTCTGGTGAGTCTGCAAATATATCAAATGGTTTTGCACATGATCTGCATTTGAACATTTTTAAGGAGACATTCGAAAAGGCAGAAGCAAGGGCAACGTACCCGGTGGGAGTTCTAAGGCGGCTGCCGCATCTGTCTCTGCAGAAGCACAGCTTTTCCGCTCGGGACTCATCTCCCGGCCCTCAGCGCACGTTCCCCTCGGGTGCGGACAGAGTGGCTCCTGGGAATGCGTGGGGCCTGGGGGAGGCACAGTTAATGAGTCCTCTTTCTTGGGTCGAGAACTTTCAACATCTACTCTCTTAGCAACTTTCAAGTGTGCGCTGGAGTGTGGTTGCCGTAGTCACCATGCTGCACGCCGCAGCCCACGGGTTATTTATTCTATAACTAAGAGTTTTGTGCCTTGCGGCGCCTTCCGCCCATTTCACTCCCCCCACGCCCCACCTCCACCTCTGGGAACCACCAATCTGCTCTCGCATCTATAAGCTCATCTTTAAACAGAAGATGCCACATAGAAGTAAAATCCTATGGTATTTGTCTCTCTCTGCCTGACTTAGTTCCCTTAGCATAATGGTTCATGTGTTTCGTCACAAATGGCAAGAATTCATTTTGTGTGGCCAAGTAAGAGTTCATTGTGGATCTATATCATGTTTCTTCATCCATCCATCCATCCGTGGACCGGGCTTCCACACCCCAGCCATTGTCGATAATGCCGCGGTGAGCGTCCACCGTATCAAAGTCAGGAGCTTCTGCACAACACAGGAAACAACAGGACGAAAAAGCAAACTATAGGATGGGGAAGATATGTGGGAACCGTATATCTGATAAGGATTAACATCCAGAATACATAAGGAACTCCTTATAGCAATTAGCAACAAAACAACAGATAATCTAACTAAAAAATGGGCAAAGGCTTGAACAGACGTCCCTCCGAAGAAGACCTGCAGATGGCCAACGAGCCCCTGAAAGGATGCACGACACACTTGTCGTCGGGGAAACGCAAGTCCGAAGGTGTGAGACGCCACCTCACCCTGGTGAGGATGATGATTATCAAAGGAGAAAGGAGATGAAAAGTTTTAGCAAGAATGTAGAGAAAATGGAGCCCAGCTAGGTCTGGGCTGTTTATCCCAGACGGGGAGGGTGCAAACGGTGCAGCCAGTGGTCCCCGACCACCAGATCCAACAACTCCGCTTTGGAATACTTACCTGAAGGAAACTGATATTAACTTTTAAGAAGTAAAAACTATGTAAACACAACAGTTACAGCATATTGTTATTGGTCAGATTCCACAAAAAATTAATTTCATTATTTTGTAGACACTACAGGCTTACTCTATCGCGGTCGTTACGTGAGAACACCGAACATGGGAGACGGAAGCTTCCCCACGGCCGTCACCACAGCTGGGCGGGGGGAGACGGGACCTCGTGCTGCGAGCCGGCCACGCCTCCTCCGGAGCGCACGCCAGGTGATCCTGAGGCCCTCGTGCGCTGTAAACCGCCCCCCCCCCCCCGGGGCTCCAAAGCTGGGCCCTCCTTTGGACAGCAGGCCTTTCTCGACTGTAAAGTGAATTACATCCTATCATCTGGGATAAAGTAGGAGACTTTTGTGGGGATTAAGTTCTGAAACAAGATCTCTGCGACATGTAGCTACGTTCTCATATCCCGGAGCACCTCATGGGAAATGCCCCATCCACTGATGTAGAAATCAGATACTTACTGCTGCTGGGCGGCACCCAGGCTGGAAGGTCAGGCAGACCTGATCGAGGAATGCGGATTGTTTGGGCAGCCAAAGCCAGGTTCAGTGAGGCTACCATCAGGTATGTTTGCTTCTCAGCAGAGAACAGCTGGTCAGTGTTGGGGGTGGGGTGCGGGGCTGGCTCGGGGGTGGAAGGAAGTCACGCTTCTATTATATATTGGCCTCAGAGACTCCTTAAAATATTTACTGTGCATGCGGAGGTCTGCGAATTCACTGTTTTAAGCATAAGTTTATCTCTTCTATCAGCTCACATTACTCTGCAGACGTTTTAGTTTTTGTGTGGAGGTCAGAGAGCGTGGAGCAGGGTGGGGGGGAGTCTGCTGGAAGCCACTCTCACATTTGCCAACGTTAGAGCAAGTCGGGCAACTAGTGTGATTTGTCTTATTGATTGAATGCTATAAACTATTTTCTAAAAATCTGAACTGCGTCACTGAACAAAACCGGCCGAAGTGTGGATCTCCGAGAAGGTTGCCTTCTGCCGGCGGAATGGTGGTGGCCGGCGAGCAGGTGCGGCAGGACAGATGCGGTGCTGACGAGGCAGGTGCTTCCCCGTCGGCCACGGCTAAAGGGGGAGCACAGGCAAGGGGCGGCAGTGTAGGAGGGGCTGAGGTTTCAAACCACACAGTCCAGGCAGCCTCACTGAGGAGACATCTGAGCTCAGACGGGACCGAGAGGCTCCACAGGACAGGAACATTCCGGACAAGGGACAGCAATTGCAGAGGCCCTGACAGTGCCCGCGTGGCCAAAGAACACCAGAGAAACAGTCTGGCCGAAGAGAGGGCAGGCAAGGAGGACCGGAGGCGCCAGGCAGCCCTGGGGGCCTCATAGGCGGGGGCGGGGGCAGGAGCTTCTGTCCGGAGCGAAGCTGGAGCCTCTGGAAGATTCTGAGCAGAGGAGTGCAGGTGTGGAGTCTGACACCTTCACTGGCTCCTGTGTTGAGCAGGACAGGTCCTCCTCGGGCAGGGGGTGGGCACCTGCGGGAGCCCAGTGAGACCCCCGGGGTCTGAGCTGCGGGTCCACTTCGAGTGGATGTTTTCAGTGAACACAGCCCAGTGCTGCATTGTGCCCTTTCCCATGACTGGCTGACGACCTCTGCTTTTCCCAGCTTACCTCCTCGTCAGAGTACAGGATGGAACACACGGAATGTACCACACAGGGGTTACCAGGCTGTCATGGGTGAGGCTTCTGGTCAACAGCAGGCTGTTAGCAGTTCAGTCTGGGGGCGTCCAAAGTTATATGCAGATTCTCTACTTTGGGAGGGTCAGCACAGCCAACTCAGCCCCCCTTGCTCAGAGGTCAACTGTATTTTGAAGGTGGAGCCATTAGGATTCTGGAAGGATTTGATTTGGGGTGTGAAAGAAAGGAAAACATTAAAGATTAATGCAAAATCTTTGGCCTAAGCCACTGAAACATGATGTCGGCCTCCCCTGGGCAGGAGGGCCAGGGTCCTGCGCAGTGACACATGCATGGTCCCAACTTTCCTGCCTCCTTTGTCTCAGGTTAGTGTCCTCTGAGTAGTGGGCCTGCGCCCCCAAGACGAAACAGGTTCTTTAATCTGTAGGCCTGGGCACCCTAGGCCTCAGGGGGCCGCAGGGTTCTCACGCTCTGTGTGGGGGCGGGGGGGGGGTACAGCCCCTGGACCCCACCCCCGCCAGCACTGCCCCCCTGCTCCCAGTCTGGCTGTGGGTGCACCTGCAGCTGGGGCAGCCTGACGGTGGAGGCTGTGGGCGGAGGCTGTGGGTGGAGGCTGTGGGCGGAGACTGTGGGCGGAAGCTGTGGGCGGGGCGTATATGGGGGAGGAGTTTGGAAGTGCCTGAGCTCTAAGAGATGGAAACATGATTGCCCTTCCCAGAAAAAACAACTTGGCAGATAGATTTATTTTTATTTATTTATTTGGTTTAAGAGCCTGTTGTCTACAAGAAAGCCAATATGGGGAAAGTACTCAGATTGAAAGAAGGCTATAATTTTATGTGGCTGTACCTTCTAATCCCAAAGACAATTTTCAATGTACTGGTTACTTTAGAAGATTTCTGGGAGATGCTGAATCTGCCGAGACGCCCCAGAAGCCCTAGCCTTGTACGGCGTAATAACACGAGCAAGATTGAAAGCCACGATCTCTAGAAAGAGTGCGACCCTGTGACCCCAGGCCTCAGAATCCCTCGTACTCTTCAGATGTACAATTTCTAGTTTCAATTCTGAAGGGTGTTTCATTTTCAGCAACCACCTGTATAAATAATTCATTCTCTATAAATATGCTGAAAACATAACCACTGGAGTAATTGGCAATCTGGGGAGGAAGAAGACAGACATGCCTGTTACGAAGAGGTCATATTTCCTATAAGTTATTGTCTAAGGATTTGTGTGATGCTGAATAAGAAGATGGAAGTCAACTACAATATTTTCCTGGGAGATCTCAGAAAATTTTGAAATACTGTTTCTTTTGTGTGAAGTTAAATAGAAAAGCAATTTATGGTTGAGATGTTTAGAATTTTATCAGTTTTGTCCTACTTTAAGGAAACCCAGAAAAGTAACCCAGGTAGCACACGGTGAGTATAATTTTATGATAGTCTAGTCCTTAAAGTCAACAATATTTTATATCAAACAATATATGATTTGTAAAGTCCACCTTTTAAAATTCTTTAGAAAGAGACTGTATACTCACATAAACAGCACTGTGAGGCTGGTGGGGAACTGGCGCCTGGTGGTACTCACTGTGAGAGATTACTTTCTCACACCGGAGCCTCGTTCTGTTTGTGCCGGTAACAATGTAAGTCCAATAAGTCAGCCAGTTTGCTTTAAAACAAAATCCTTAGGGAAATACTGGGGAATACGATCAGGCCGAGAACCAAGCAGACTCACTTAACATCAGCTCCTTCTACCAGTTAACTCTGTGTTTAGTGTTTCTGATTCAGAGCTCACAATCGGAGCTCAGAAATTGGCACAGAAGGCACTCAGAAGACAGAACAGGGTGAGCTAATGCAACTGACCGAATGAATATTTTTTATGTGACATGTAGATTTCCTCCGCGTTGCACCTTCCATGTCGGCAATCGGGATTCTCTACACACAATGAGCCCTCACTGAATATATGAGATCATTGCATGGATTTGAAAATATTCCAAAAAGAATTGTAGTTTTTCCTCTAAGAATCTATACTTTTTAAATGTATTAACTTCTGTTAAAACCAGTCCTCAGACTCTTGTTTCCTGGAGAGGAGCTTGAAAGGAATAGTCAGGGAGGGAGGGGTCAGGCGCGCCCAACGCCTTGGACACTGGGGGTCCGGGTGGGGGCTCCAAATGCGGCTGGAAGTGGGACGACCTGCCTGCACGGCGAACATTCCCACAGCTGGGTCTGCTGGCGGCAAAGCGAGTCAGCCCCACTCCATCCCTCAGCAAAGCCCACGCCACCCCCCACCCCGTGCGAGGCTGAGAGCCACAGGAAAGCAAGGTGGGCAACGCCACAGTTTCCAGAATAAAATACTTCACGTTCCTTCTGTTACCTATTTGTCATAAAATGCTTAATTTGATTTAAATGTCTCAAAGTCTGCATTTTATTCAATCCTTTCTTCAGTTGTTGCTGAAAGTGGGATTAGTGGAGAAACGAGAGAGAAGGGCCCGTGCAGCGGCGCCGCTGGCGGCTGGGGGAGCAAGCAGGTGCCGGAGACGGGGGCACAGCCCGGCTTCCACTCGTGTCCTGAGAACTCGGCCGTCCCCTGGCACTTGTCACCAAACAAGAAGTTATTCAGAATTTAAGAGGGAAGTTTGAAGCTGTTGTTCCACCTAAGAGATGACATGTATTTGAAAGGCCATGATTTGTACTTAGAGCGGGAGGCAGTTCCCATTCCACACATGAGGAGCTGCGTTAACGCACTCTGATGGCGAAAGCATATGGCGCCTCTGTCTTAGCGCTGAGGAACGTGCGCCTCCCCAGGATGCAAGGCTGTCTCACTGGAAGCGATACTATTTGTCTCTTGTCAAAGGCCGTCTTGAGACAGTGGTACTTGGTGAGGGCCTTCGGGACAGGCCAGCCATTCATTCCTGCCGCGTCGGGGTCCGGCCTGACATCCGCGTAAATCATCGGAAAGCTTCCCCTGACAGCGCTGGCTGGGCCCCCGGGGAGTGCTGTCACCGAGCTACAATTCAACATGTGCCTTCAGATGTCATGATAAGAAATGGCTTCCCAAGGGAGGCCGCTCGGCCGCTGCGCACCCGCGGAGGCAGCCGCTTGCGCTGCTTTGTGGGCAGAGCTGCCTTGTGCGCTCATCCAGGATTTAGACCGGGAACATTTCCAAAGGAGTTTCACTCCTGTAAATGTGAGCGTGTTTCCTCAGATGGCTGACACCCTTTGTGTTCCTTCTCCTTCTCCCTCTCATCTCTGTCTTTATCTCTCTCTCTCCCTCTTTCTGCCACTCGAGCAACCATTCGATTATTTGATCAACAGGCATTTTCTCATGTACTCAGCTGCCCCGTGAGGCCTGGAGACGGGGAGGAAGGACGGACAGGCCTCGTCCGGCAGGGCTGCGGCCAGGCTGCAGGGCGGCCCCCTACCTGTGGGGCTCAAGGCGCCCTGTTCTGGAGGACAGCGGGCAGGCGGCTCCCAGTTCCTGGCCTTCTTGTGGGTGCACTGGGAGGCCTTCAGGAGGGCCGGCTGTCACCTCATGAGCGGGGAGCTGGGCGATGGGGAGCAGGTTCAAGGCTGGTTCAGGGCCATGCGTCAGGAAACCCCCGTGTTTGAGTTCTGTACTAGAAGGCTCTGCGACTCTGGGAGAGGAAACTCCAGCCTTTTTTTTTGCATCAGAAAGTAGGGGGGAAAGCTGAGCTATCTGAACAGATAGGGAAGAAGAGTAGAAAACGGCAAGTTCAGGTGTGCTCAGCAGTGGGGCGTCGAGGTGAGCCGCAGGTATCCAGGCTGCACACCTGCTCAGCCGTCAGGGTCCGTCCTGGGGTCAGGAGCGTCCTCGAACCAATCCACAGGGAGAAATGGTCTGACCGAACACGTATTGAGAAAGGCAGCTGTGGCAACGGGATGGGAAAGGAGAGGGGCCTGCAGCGGAGGATCTCGGTGGTTTGTGACAATCCAGACAGAAGACACCAAAGGCGCCAAATAAAGGCATCCGAAGATTCGTAAGCATTTTACTTCTCCGTCACACTGATCGTGTCTTTCCCGACCTCTGATACTCGTCTCCTTTCCCTAACTTCACATTTTAAAACTTTCCCTCCTTATTTTAACTGTACACACACACACACACACACACACACACATACATGCACACACATGTCATGTGTGTGTATATATATGTATATATATATGAAACAAAAACCGCCTCCAGTGCTTTTTTGGAAATAAGTGTGATGCAATTAATGAATTTTTATATAAATAATATTTTATTTTCCCATGAGTACCGTGATAGTTTTCTAGAACGAGCTATTGGAAGGACAGCATGTACATATGGGACTAAGACTCAGAAGCTGAGATTGCCTCTGTCATCTGCTCAGACATGTGTCCCGCCACACACATATACAATCAAAGAAAATTCAATAAACACTGTTTAACCGAGACCCACTTCAGAGACCATATACTGTAGAACTTTAATTTACATCTCTTCGGAGGCTCTAGAATTTCACATAACATTGCTCTGACGTGTTCTCTGAGTTGAACCCAATGATACTTGGACATGAAAACACACTTAAAGATGGAGGGGGTAGCACACATCGAGTAGAACTTTTTTCCAGCCCCGAAGAGAAGCAGGACCCTCTCCACACGATGTTCTCTGCTCCCTCCCCTCTTCCTCAGACCACAGATGGGAGGGGATGGGGGCTCTGCCCCAGCGGCAGGCGGAGCTGTTAGAACAGTGACCCCTGGACCCCACCTGGAGCGATGGCCCCAGCTCCCTCCCGGCCTTTGTCTCTTCAAAGAGCCATTTCTGCTTTTAAAAATAGGAGCAAGGCGGAAGATCGTTTCCAGAAAATGCTTTTTTGGATATGTTCCCGGCACAGAGCATCTTCCCTTTCTTATTCTCTAGAGCTTCTCTAGCCATGTGGAGGCTTCCAGGAAGGGTCGGCTCAAAGCACCCACAGAGCAGGCATCGAATTCAGTGGTGGGATATGAACGTGGCCGGGCGCCTCAGCTGCCTGGAACTTGTCCATGTCACCCCCTCCACCCCAGAAAACACCTTGCTCCCACTGTCTGCACAGAAATCTACCATCACTGACCGGCAGACACCCGGCACCTTCCCTGGAAGCTTCCTAATGACTAGCCTGATTCTTTCCCCCCAGTTTTGTTGAGTTAAAACAGACATGCGTCAGCTTGTTAGGTGCACAGCTTGAGGGATGACTCACATACCGTGAATCACACTGCAGGACATGGCATGTCCATTGTCTCCCGGGGATACGATACAGAGAAAGGCCAAAAGGGGGGGAAAAAAAAAGGAAGGGGAACAATTCTCTTCCTTGGGATGAGAACTCTTAGGAAATCTTTACTCTTACCCTCTGACCACATCAATAGAAGTTAATATGTTTGTTTTGTTTTGTTTTACTGGTTTCTGATATGGGGGGATAAAAGTCTAGAAGCAGAGGACCCTGAAGTCTGTGAAAGGTGAACTTGGAGCCCAGAAAGGGACACCAAGACTTGGCATGAGGTGAGGCCCGAGGGCCGCCCGGTGCCAGACCCCGTAGGCCGGGAGAGGGGCACCCCGGAGCCTCCCCCCATCCTCCCCCACGCCCGGCACGGTGGGCAAGGGGCTGCGGAGGAGGGTGCCCGTGATTCCGGGGGCGCAGTGCTGGGGACGGAAGCTCCACACAGGTGCAGCGGGCGCACGGGGACGCGCGGCGGTCCGCAGCCACCCCCTCCCACCTGCCGCTGTCTCCTCTACGTGCGTGTTCCTGGGGGGTCCCGGGTCTTCTCCTGGAGCAGTCCAGCTGCTTGGTGATCCACCCTAAGGCTACATCAGAGGATGTAGGTTGGTGACCCCCACACCTGCGTCTTCCCTCCTGAGCCCTGCGGTGCGTGGGTTCTCAGCTCACATCCATGCCCAGCCCAGGGTGCAGCCCGGCGTCCACCCTGCGCCAGGCAGGAGGGGCGTCTCCCAGGGGTTCCTGGGCGGCTTTCCTCCCCTCAGCCCTGAGAGGGCACAGTGAGCCACGGAGGGAGCGGGAGAGAGGGGAGGCGCAGGAGGCAGATGGACAGACACCTGGGTCCAGGTTTGGGGGGGTGGGAGGAGCCACAGCGGGGGGGGGAGGAGCCACAGCCGGGGGGGGAGGAGCCACAGCCGGGGTGGGGGGGCCCTCACCACCAGGGCACAGCCCTGGGAACCTACACCCACGATTGTTTTAACTAAAAAGTGTAGGACTATGCAGGGTTTCTCTTCACAATCAGTACAAATCTGACGTTTGCAGGGAGTAGGCGGGAAGAGCAGCCCCACAAAGGGGCCCAGCGGTGGGTGAGCGGCTGGTCCCTGCCGTCAGACCCTTTCTGGCCCCAGCAAGTATCACTTGACCTGGTTCACATGGTCTTTTTACTGTTACGAAGTTATTTTTTGTGTGTATCTTTAAAATCTGGCTGCATTGGTGATCATTTTTAAATGGTGTTTTGTGCCTGTGTGGGTGTGGGAGGGATGAAGAAGCAGACTTTTTGAACGAAATCAGGAAGATGCTGTGGCCAGAACGGACTTGTTTTCCGGTGGCCCCACAAAATGGGACGAGCGCTCTGCCAGGAGGAGACGGCCCCGGTCAGTGGCCTCACAGTCGTCAGGAGTCGGAGAAGCGGAGGTTTCCTGGGTCTGGAGGGCGGCGCTTCCTCTGCGCTTTCACTGTTTGCCGAGTCTTCTTTCGTTTTCATCATTGGTTCGATAGCCTGTTCAGGTGTCAGATGGCCTGCCGGGGCGGGAAGTGCTCCTCAAGGCCTAAGTCAGGTCTCCCCAGCCAGTGCTGTCAGTGGCCCGACTGGGAGGAAGGGACAGAGGTTCAGGCAGTCACACAGCCCACTGCTGAGCTGTGGGTCAGGAGAAATGCCACAAGTTCAGGCAAGCAACACAGAATGAAATCACTGCCTCAACAAGGAGACAAAGCCAGTGCGTTTTGTACCTGGACATTTGATCAACTTAATTCTTAAGAGACTGGCTGGTTTTCCAGAGAACGCGGCAGCCTATATCAATCTCATTTACAGCCAACCTCCCTCTCTGTGCAGACCTGTAGAGTCGGGCCTCACCGAATCGCTCCATTTTGACCAGGCCGATAACTGAGTCGACGGCATAAGGACTATCCCTATTTTATGAATCTCTTGGCTTTCGTTCCAATTCTGAACACCTCCCTCCATGCCAAGTGAAGTGGGGTCAAAATCACTGCAGTGCGTGGCTGAAAATAGGGGGTCAACTGATGGTTACGATTCAGACAGAACGAATGCGGATCTAGCTACTCGGCATTAAAAGGAAGGGTTTGGGGGAATCCAACAGGCAGCAACGTAGATATTTGCTAATAAATAAGCCAAAATCCACTCAAAGAAGTGTCTCTCGTGCTGGCTCTCCCACTCTGCTCCCGGCGCCCCACCCCGTCCTGGCCTTGCCATCCCGCCCTCGGGGTCGTCAGCCCCGGGCCGTGTTTGTGCGAGATCTCTCTGCACTTACACGGACACAAGATCTTCCATTTTGTTTTATGCCTTGTGCACTTTCGAGGCCTTTTTGTGCTTTTTGCCACTAGTCATATATCCTAGAAATCATTTTCTATCATTTTATGGATATTTTCCTCATGTGGTCTGATTTTAAGGAGATATGACACTCCACCATGTGGGTGCAACAGAGTTTTTTCACCCACTGTCCCATGTGTGCCTTTCAGGCGATGCCCACCCTCCCGCGTGTGCCGTTCGGGCGATGCCCACCCTCCCGCGTGTGCCGTTCAGGCGATTTCCAGTATTTTGCAGCGTCAGTGAGATAATGAGGAAAGACGCACAAAAGTAAGCTTGTGCGTTTGCACTTTATATTGTTGGAGATGCGTCTTCAGTGAAAGTCCCCCCGAGAGGGTGAGTGAAGGAAAGCATAAATACATACGTGGTTTTGATAAAAGTTACCAAATATTCCTTCCAAGGGCTTGTCACGGCTTCAGTTCTACTGGCGCCGGGTGACGGGGCTCATTCTCCCGTTGCCTCACCGGCACAAGACCCCGTCTGATTTTCTGCGCAGTCCGTCAGGCGAGAAATGGCATCTCACTCAGCTGCCATTTGCATTTCTCTGATTATGAGTGAGTTTGCACGTCTTTTCATACCTTTAAGTGCCATGTCCCCTTTTTAGTAACAGTTTACTGAGACATAATCCACAAAGCACAGAATCCACCCTTTCTGGGCGCACAGTTCGGTTGTCGGCTTCTCGTTCGCTGTTTGGGTTTGAGGGTGTTCACGGAGGCGGGCTGCCGCACCCCCTCCTGGCCTGCCCCCCGGGGCCTGGCCACCACCTTCTGTCTTACAGAATTTCCTGTTTGGACATTTTATGTAAATGGGCTCATACAATCTTCTGTGACTCTGTGACTCTGTGATCCTGGCAGGACCTTTTATTTACCCGGTTGTCACTAGACGGGCGCGGGGCGGCACTGGTGTGTTTTGTGCACATTTTCAGTTCTGCCGGACACACGCTGAGGTGTGGGGTTAGGTCTGTGTTTACCGTTTTTAGAAAACGCTGACATAATAAAATTGTGAATATTTTTTCATTTAAAAAATTATCAAAGAGATGAACAGATACCTCATCAAAGAAGAAATACAAATAACTGATAAGCCTGTGAAAAACCTGCTCAGTATCATCTTAGTCTCATGTTGGATTAAAACAGTGACAGACAGTTACAGGTTTGGAGAGGGGAGGCCTGGCCGCTGGCTCGGGCTGCTGGTGCGGGGCTGGCGAGCGGCCGTGGAAGGTGTCAGAGTACTCTACCAGCAGTAAGAGTATTCTTAGGTCTCATTAATAAACAGTAATAGTGAGTAATAATATAAACATAAAGATTTACCTATAATGATGTTCTGAAATATGATGTTTATTATCAGAACATAGTTGAAGACAATAAACATTAGTTAAATCAATTAGTGTAATAATACTCAGCTACTACAAACAGGGTAATAAAAAGACCTCTCCCAACATGGAATACTGTTCACAGTTAAGACAATGTTTACAGAACAGTGTGTCTCCCCAAAACTCACATGTCAAAACCCCAACTACCAGTGTGACTGTATTTGGAAAGAGAACAGGGGAGCAGGGGAGCAAGTGAAGTGCGGCCCCACGGGTGTGCGTTCAGGAGAGAGAGACGCTGGAGCTCTCTCCCTCGCGGGGAGGACACAGCCTTGCACCCCAGGGGGCTCAGCAGCCAGACTCGGACCGCCGGCCTCCGGAGCCTGAGGAGGAGAGGCGCGCTGTTGGCCAGGCGCCCGGCCGCGGCGTTTCGTCCCAGCTGCCCAAGCAGGCCGCGCAGTATGGTTCCGCTCCTCTAAGACAGGACCTGTCTGTGTGCAGAAGAAGAAAACAAAGTATCAGCTGCAGTTCTCTTATAATTGTGATATTAATCATAAATTTTGTTCCATTTTCTATTTTAAGTTGGGCACATACATTTTCATTGAAAATATGAAAAATTTTGAAACAGAAGCAATGAATAAAAAATGCCCAAACTCGCCAAAGTTACTAGTCCTGAACAAAAGGATCAAAGAATGCTAGCTTCGGGGTGCCTGGGGGCTCAGTCGGTTAAGCATCCGGCTTCAGCTCAGGTCAAGATCTCACGGTTCATGGGTTCAAGCCCCATGTCGGACTCTGTGCTGACAGCTCAGAGCCTGGAGGCTGCTTCGTATTCTGTGTGTGTCTCTCTCTCTCTGCCCCTCCCCTGCTCACGCTCTCTCTCTCTGTCCCTCAAAAATACATAAAAAATGTAAAAAAAGAATGCTAGCTTATCTGCAGTCTCAATTTTCCCTGTTTAATCCGTTTCTGTGCGTGTCCTCTCCGAGGAGGATCCAAGGAGCAACATGATGTATTGATGCAAAATAAATACATGAAAATTAAAGTTTTAAAGTGTTATCTGTTTTGAAAAGATACGTGTTTCCCATATATGACATCTATGTATGTGTGTGTGTGTGTGTATATACACACACACACACACACACACAAAATTATTGATAAAGAAAGATTCTGAGCAAGTGTTTTGTAAAGAACCAGGAAAGAAATAAGCAAAACACCATTAGAATCAAACTCTTAAAATATCTGATAAGCAGCTTTCGCATAAACTCCATCTGGTGAGTTCGGCTGGTGGTCTGCAGGGAAGGGGGCTGGTTACATCCAGGAGGAGCCACCGAGGCACACTGAACGGAACGGAGGCCCACTCTCGTTGTGCGAGGCCACAGCTCTCTGCCCCACAGTACATGTATTTAACACACACACGCACACGCACACGCACACGCTAATTCAGACCTCCGCAGACCGCCACATCGATGCTGCCAAAAATACCAGCTCGCCCTTTAAGACGCACAAGGCAGCAGGGACGCTAATCTATTATGACTTGGTTTCCTTTCTCAGAAGCCAAGATACAGATAATTAACCAGGAATAAAATGTGCATATTGATGAAAAAAATCATGTGTCCCCGTTAGGCTTAAGCTTTTTAATGTACAATCGTGTTTCAATTTAAATTGCATCCTAACAAGCTTCTCTGTACGTGCTGGCGAAGCAGAGGAAGGCAGATCACGCCGAGTGCTCACTTCTGTGTCCTTCGCAGAGAGCCCAGCCAGTGCTGGTGACTGTGGTTTCTAATTTCGGCATTTTTCTGTAGAGTAAAAGGTAGATATACGCTAATGATATCTGCAGTCTCTCAGCTGTTTTATGATCATTTCCATGCCGTTTGAGTCAGAATATTTGTACAAAAGTGACTCAGGTAGCACAAACTAAGTGCTTCCGACGAAGAAAGGCATGTTTGCCAAGTGCAAGGGAACTAATCAGAAATTCTTTTGCTGTGCATTTCAAGTCATGAAGGGCCTGGATATCACCTGTGGATTTCTTTAATCTCATGTTTTTATTAAAATTCAAGTTAGTTAACATATATGGTAAAATTGGTTTCGGGAGTAGAATGTCGTGATTCAGCCCAGTGCTCGTCCCGACGGTGCCACCGCTCTGTGCCCATCCCCCGTTTAGCCTGCCCCCCACCCCCCTCCATCAACTGTCAGTCTGTTCTCTATAGTTTAGAGTCTCTTATGGTTTGATTCCCTCTCTCTTTTCCCCCTTCTCTTATGCTCACCTGTTTTGTTTCTTCAATTCCACATACGAGTGAAATCACAGGTCTTTCCCCAACTGGCTGTTTCTCTTAGCATCACGCCCTCTAGTCCCTCCGCGCAGTCGCAGACGGCAGGATTCATTCTCTTCGAAGGCTGAGTGACAGCCCACTGCATGCCCGCACCACATCCCGGTCCACTCACACTTGAGGGACACTGGGACGCTCTCCGTAATTAGGCTATCGGCGTTCGCGCCGCTACAAACATCGGGGTGCAGGTGCCCCTTCAACTTGGCACTTTTGTATCCTTCGGACAGATATCTAGAGGTGCAGTTGCTGGGTCATAGTTTGGTTCTATTTTTAAGGATCTTTTTAAAAATGCAGGCGCATGCAGGCGCAGGATTGGATGTGTGTTGTGTGGTCTTGAACATTCCAGGCAGGATTTACTCACTCACAGGTCTCAGTCCCTGTGGGTCACATCACCGTTTCTGCCGAGTCACATCACGCAGGCTCCCGAGGCGCTGGCGGCTCTCTCTCCTGACCCGAGCACCGCGTCCCTCATCTGCTCGGCCACTTGCTGGGGTTTACGGAGCCGTGAGCTTCTGTGGTGAGGGCTGGGATGCTCCCCCTGGAAACCTGGTCGCTGATAGGGTTTTCAGCTGCCTGCCGTTTCCAGGCTGTTCCAGGAAGCTGCCGTCTGCTGGCTGAACTCCTAACATCTCTCGGGTGGACCTGCGTGCCGTCCCTCCTAACCCTCCTTGCCTCAGTGTGACCTCCCTTCCAAGTCAACATGATGTGACCACCATGCTGTTACAGCTTCACTTTCGCCAGGAGCTTCTGGGAATGTGTATCAACCTGTGTCGATATCAGCCCCGACATTTATCTCGTTTTCCTGGGGCCTTTTCCGTTCTATCCACTCTCCTGAGTCAGCAGTGTAAGATGATGTCATGCTATTCTGACACACACGCGTGCACACACACACACACGTACGCACGCACACACACTCTGGGAAGTTATGATGAGTCAGCCACCATGCGCGCCACCGAGCGGAGGGACTGTACCGTACCTGTGTGTGGATGTCTGCTATGACCCCCACGTGCCCCTGGTTCCAAACAAAGACAGCGTTTGTGTGGTGGCACGTCATCTCGGCCCTTCGCAAGGACCTGTCAAAAGGTACACAAAGGGTGAGCAGGAGGAGTGAAGTACATGAAAATACAAGATAAAATAAAATGAATCAGTGAGAAAGTCTTGAAATTATGAAAAGAGAAGGTTGTTATGTAGCTAGAACGCCATTAACACAAACGAATATTTTCTCTTCCTAATTTAGGGAAGCTTTTATCACTCTGAAGAGAACAAGTTAATACTCTTATGAACCCGTAGGTCAGGGTCATGTGGGGCTGTAGTCACAGGTCAGGGTCATGTGGGGCTGTAGTCACAGGTCAAGGTCATGTGGGGTCGTAGTCATAGATCAAGGTCATGTGGGGCTGTAGCTGTAGGTCAGGGTCATGTGGGGCTGTAGCTGTAGGTCAGAGTCATGGGGGGCTGTAGTCACAGGTCAAGGTCATGTGGGGCTGTAGTCACAGGTCAGGGTCATGTGGGGTCGTAGTCATAGATCAAG